>ML803896.1:116511-135877 GCA_009831015.1 Picea engelmannii
TTTTCTGTTGTTATAGATGGTTGTAGCAATATTTTGCAAAAACAACAAATTAGTTAGTGAGTTAGTCTAATCTAAAGTTAGAAATAGTTAGTAAAAGTCTTAAGGTAGATGGTTTAAGAGTTTGTTTGGTCAATCAATCACTTGCAAGGTATGAACTAGTGCCTTTTAGGGTAAATGGAGTCAAAGTTTGTAGCTACGATTTTTAGAGGGAAACAACAAATGATAGTATATTAACTAAAGGAAGGGGAATATGATTGAGGTGTTAGTAACCTAAGGCCTCAACATCTAAAATCCTAGAAGGAAAAAATGCTAGAAAGTAGGTAACCCTAGGCCCTAGCGATTTCCTTCTTCTTTAGATCAAAATTGAAATAAAAGGTATGAAGCTTAACGAAGCAAAGCTACTAGAGTGATACAAAGGTAGGGCTCTAGTGTATTCTTCAAGGGAGATTTTTTCTAGCAAAATCAAGTAGGTGAAAAATTATAGAGAAAAGGACAATAACATGTGCTTTTCTCCTAGGGTTTCAAACTAGCAATTTCATAATCTTAGAAATGAATAAGCAAATGTACCATAACCATTCAAAATAAATAAGAATTGCATATTTTACTTACTTCATCAAGAATAATCTAGTAACAAAACCCTATTTGAAGACTTTCCACCATGAAAATTCCAAAATACACCAAGAATAACCTCCTCCAAGAGTTGCGCACCATTTAATTTCAGCCAATAAGCCTTAAAAGAGGCCGAATTTCAGACCTCACACTTGTGTGAGTGAAATATCATGAAAAAATGCGAGTCTTAACTCTCTATTTATACAATATGAATGACCTTTAATTACATTTTAGGTCAAAAAAGGCCGACATGGCCAGTTTACATCAAAAATCCAGTTTTACATAAAATTAACAATTCAAAACCATAATTTTCCTTTAGGGATGATTCCATGCCCCCCCTAGGGTGACGTTAGGCCCCATCATGGAACACTAGGCCTCATAAGTGAGATGTTAGACCTCAAAATGCCTCAAAAACTACCACATGTGCCAACCAATACATCCTCATGCCAAAACCCTAACTGGATGATGCAAAGGCTCCATATGATGACATCAGGGGCCTTCAAGGGCCAACGTCATGGTGTAAGGACATGACCCCCCTAGGTCTAGGCCTGCCAAAGTGTCTCTGGTGGAACATCCTCTTTTTTCTCTGGTGCAAGCCTCTAGTATCCCTCTGCCCTTGGCTGGGGTCACAACATCCATCTGGTGGGATTTTAGCCCCATGGAGGTCCAAACTAATCATCTCCCCATATGTACCTATCCGTCGAGCATGGTCTTGTATAAAAAAAAATTACGCCCTCCATGGGCTCATAAGCCACATGGATCATAGAAATGCCAATCACATCTAATAATCAAGTTACCCAAACATGTGCATCAAACCCCCCTTTACCCATAAAAATGCTCAAAGACGTTATGCTATTTAACAAGCCAGGTTTGGGGAGGGTATCAAGAAATCCTATTGGGATAATCCTCCTTAGGTGTGGGGTGTTTCCCAGGTGAAGACCAATCTAGGTCATGTAAATGCATGAGATGGTGTAGGGGATGTTTGGGCAAGGGGTGCAATGATAACAAGGAAATGCAGGTCTTACTTGTGGATGCCTCTGTAGAGGGCGAGTTGCATCTTGTCATGGATGCCATTGTTTCCTATCCCATTCAATTCCTTTACTCTTTTTATTATTGATTTTTCTTTTCAAGAGAATATTTGGAGGACAGTGTCCTGGCATGGTGACCAGTAGTGGTAGCGTTTCCCACAAGCATTTCATGGAGATGAGAAGGTTGGCTCGTGATGAGACCCCCTTTCTCTTAGCTATGACACCAAGAGACACTACCCTAGTTTGGTGACCAGATAGATGGTAGTTTCATACCGCTACATGCCCATGGACCTAATAGGCCGACTCATGATGAGACCTCCTATCCACCAACTAGATCTTAAGTTTTATTTTATTTTACAGGTCCTGTTTTCTTGTTGAGAAGTATTTTATTTCTTTCTTGAGAATCCCTGGGTGAAGCATATCAAGGTTTCATATTGGCTTTAAAATTTCTCCATCTACTTTTACCCTCTAGGCCTTTATCCCCTTCTTCCCACAAGGTAAGGTACAACCCTTACTAGCTTGGAAAACCCAATTTTTGAGCCAATGTAGGGGAAAATATGAGAGGGATAATGATGAAAAGTGGCAAGTATGGAAGGAATGGATGATGAAATTTCATAGACCCACCCAGTGGAAAATCATCCCTACGGGAACCAACTTACTAGGGCACTCTGTCATCCCCCCCACGTATGGACAAGTTAAAGTACATAATTTCCAAGAAAATGTCATGAAACAAAAGAAAATTCAATGCACATATTCAAATGTTTTGAGAATCAAAGTGACACATACCATGATACCCATACTCATTACCTCGTGGAGCAAGACCCACTGCTACTTTAGAACCAGGTCGATGGGATGGATGTTGCTGTAGTTGGTAGATAGGAGGTGCTGAAGAAAAGATGGGACCTCCAGGGACAAGCTCAAGTCATATGGCTCTCAGTACTCCATGTCTAGGACCTGTGGGCCTCAAGACGTAATATCCTTAGTTGTACCTAGGATAGGGGATAACATTTGGCTCTAACTCAGGGACATGTTCTCACCGTAGAGTGCATGGGAAACTCAACATATCTGGCATGACCTGTGATCTGCTAGATCTCAACAAAAGTGATTAGTAATATTTTGAGGTGGTGATATCACCCCTGGCTTATATATGATACAATGAAAGGAAAACAATCATATGTACAAATGGAAATGAAATTACAACTACACTACTCTAGCATGATATGTAGATGGTATATACAATGAATGCAAATGCCAACCTACTTACTTGTACTTACCTGTGAAGTCAAGTCTTTTCCCCTTGATGGAGTTTGAGGAGGTCTCCACTAACCGGTAATGGACGTCTTCTTCCTTCCAACATAGATAGATAATAGGCATCATTGTCTGACTTCATTCTGACTCTGAAAGGTCCAAGCCAAAACTGTGCACTCCCTTTGACATTAGTAGGATCTCCCTTTTTTGTATCCCACATCTAGACTGCATCTCCCTCTTGGTAATCCTTTCTTTTGAATTTGGTTGTTTCTTGTATAAATCTAGTATATTTTTTTGAGGGAGGAGGGTGGGATTCTTTTCTGAATACTTCCTGCTAGGTCGATCTGATCAATATGCCATCCTCTCCTTTCTTTAATAGATTGACAGTCCCAACTTCTTTGTCCTTGTATTTGTCTTGGAGTTTCTCGTATTCTTCCTTCTTTGGCCATTGTATTTGATCAAAGTCTTCCTCTGAAGAGAAAGGAAAATCATCGGGGGAAAATACAGGAAGAATTTCCTTGATTGGCTCACATGTCTTGCTAGTTCTAACATCATCATCAATTTCCTGCACATGGACCTTGGCCATCGACAAATTTGGGAGGCGTCTTATTGTTCCGTCATTCATATACACATTATTGTAAGTTAGATCCATCTCTAAGGTGCCTCCAAACATTGCAACAAACTTCCTAGAAAACATCATTCCCCATACATTCGGGACATCCACTACCAAAATATCTGTGTGGATCACTCTCTCGGGGTATCTTTGAAGGTATACTTCAACATTCTTAACTACCCCATGAGTAGGTATGGCCCTGGATTCAAAGCCACACACATTTATATAAGGTTGTGTGGCCTTTAGGCCAAATTTCTCCATGACCTTCAAAGACATCATGTTAGCACCTGCTCTTGAATAAAAAATACAATTGTTAAGTCATTTGTTATTAATCAACAAAGTCATGAAGAACGGTGGGTGTCCATCATACTGAACCCTAAAGTGATTTGCTTGTAACATGATAGGAGGGTCCATTGGCTCATCTGAAACTTTGAAATTTTTTTTGAACCTTTCTTTTACAGATGAGACCTTGATGACTTCCCTTAATGGAATAGTCACATGCATTTTTTCCATTGCACCTTCAAGGTCGAAGTTCAAATCCACCTTATTGGTTTTGGGAGGATTTTTAGGAAGAAGTATGTTCATAGATGTAGGTCTTGTTTGTGAAATTACAGGCTCAGTAGAGAGAGGTTGGTTCATTCATTTTTGCATGTGTACAATTTGAATTCTTGATTCTTCAACTTTTCTCTCGACTCTTGGTCAAGGTTATTTATCACCTCCATCCTAGCCTTTCTGGATGCTTCCTTTATGCCTTCTTGATGTTCTTCAAGTGTGACATTAAGGTAATATTGAGGACCTTCAATGGTATGATTAACAACATTCACTTGTTCATGTTCACCATTGTTGAGAGGACACTCATGCTCCCATTTTGATTCTCTGCATTGTAAGCACCAAAAGTTTTCATATACCATGTTTGAGAGGGCTAAAGTATTAGGAACCTCTTGATCATTTTTTGGTCTAAAAACTTGATTCCCTTTCTGGAATTTTCCTTTGTAAGGAACCCTAGGAGCTTGTTGTTGAGCTCTTTCCAAGTTGAAAATCCTATTCATCATTAGTTCTTGGGTTTTTTCCATGCCATATACAATTAATTGTATCTTTCCAAGCTAGCGCTAATATTTGAGGTAGGTTCAACATTATGGACTATCTTAGGTTTAGCATCCATTAAAATTGTCGCCTATTAATGAAAATATTTACAGGGCCTACATAATGAGTTATTAGCATTAAATCATACTAAATGTGCATTTGGAAAAGCTTGAAGGTGGCAGGGATGAACATGAGATGAATAGGATTTGAGACTTTTGTGAACCCGCCAACCTGCGAATGGAGAAGGTAAAAAATTGGTTAAGTGTTGTGAGGCGGTTAGACGAACTCAACATAGGAGAAATGAGATACTTGGAAGCTCGGGGAGTCCATGGTCAAAATGTAGAACATGGATATTTTGGATGAAAAATGTATATCATGGAACATGGAATATGAGAGTTCGACCCCGCCAACCTGGGACCCACGATTGAAGAAATGGTTAAGTATGGGATAATGTGGTGGTAGGATGGACTTGATATGTGAGAATGTGGATTGGAGATGAGGATTCACGAGTTCGCCAACCCGGGAATCCGCCATTCTGAAAAAACAACTAAGTATAAAACTAGAGAGGGAGAATAGAAGGGACAAAGGAAAGGGGAAAATGGGTAAGTATAGAAGAGGGAAAAGAAGGGGAGAAAATAAGTTGGGAAAATAAAAAAAAGGGGAGGGAAATTTCATAAGTGGGAATTGATATCAACGATAGGCTCCAACTGTGGGATGATGACCCCCTTTGGGTTGTCAAGAATCCATAATCTCTCATGACCAGGTGCTTCCGCCCATTGGGCTATGGAGTCAGAGTAAGAATATACAAAATGAAAAATAAAATTATGCACATTGAGAAATGAGACAGTCTTAAGAGAAGAAACGTTTCAAATGTTTCCCGTTGACGGGAAGCATCAACCTTTTACCCTTCATGTCTTGGAGAATATAGGAGTTAAAGCCCAAGATCTTCTCGACGACATATGGTCTGATCCAGAGTGCTTCAAACTTTGTATGCATGGACGATTTCTCCTTGGCCTTGTTCCAAAGTAACACCAGCTCTCCTTTCTGGAAATTCTTTACAGTTGTTCTATGATCAAAATATCTTTTAGTGCTCTGTTGCCTCAGAGAAGTTCGATTCAATGCTTTGCTTTGTTCTTCCTCAAACTTCAACAACTGATTGATTATCCTTTGAATGGGTGAACTATCTTCTGTATCTTCGATATTGACCACATAAATCAACGATTGAGCTCAAGGCTAATCAACATTTTCGCCTCTTTCCCATAAACCAATAGATATGGAGACATTCTTGTACTATCCTTCGGGGTCGCTCTGCTGCCCATAATGCATCCGTCAGCTTCAGATGCCTATTCCTTTGGTTTCTATCAATGGTTTTCTTAAATATTTTCACAAGTGTTTTGTTTGTGGATTCAACAAGGCCATTACCTTGCATGACAAACACTTCCTTATTGCGGCATGCGAATCTCTAAAGATTGATGGCCAGTAAAATCCTGCTTTGATTATTTTGTGAAAAGTGTCCACCACATATTCCCTCATGAAATTCTCTAATTATTTCTTGGGATTGATTTTCATCGACTCATCTTAGCAATATACCATCATAATTTGTTCTGAACAATATGTCAACAATAAACACGTATTGATTCTCCTTCATCTTCAGTGTCCTTCACTCCTTGGGATTCACGGTGACAAGAAATTGCTCTGAACTTAAGTAGAATATAATATTTCTATACCATTATGAATCAACTAATGGTTCTTTGAATGATATTGAAATTATCCCATCGATTGAATCCCCATTTGTGATGAGCTTGCATAAACCTTGTTCTTTGATTGCCTTTAAAGGTTTAATCTCAATATCATATTCTTGTATCTTTTCCAACTAGTTAGCTCATTTTCCTTCTCTCAACTGTTGATTTAGAAGCATATTCACTGGTGATGAGGGAACATAAAAAATAATATGGGAGTTTAATATATATGTTTGAAAGTGCGCTACTTATTTTACAAGAGCCAAGGCTTGCTTCTCCAATTTTAAATACCTCAACTCATAGTCGTGCAGGGTTTTGCTCATAAACATTATTGGGAGTTCTTCTCCTCTGTTATTTTTCTGAGTGAGAATGGATGCAACAATTGTCTCTATAGCAAATGAATATATAATGAAGTCTCTTTGGAAGTCCCGACTGACGAGGACAAGAGAAGTGGTTATTGCTCCTTTGATATTCTTCAATGCCTCCTGAGTATCCATTGTCCATTCAAACCTCTGCTTCTTTTCAACAACAAATCGATCAGATTTACGATGCTTTCGTAGTCAGGGACAAATCTTCGCAAAAAAATTGATTTTTAGGAAGAATGAATGGAATCCCTTCTTGGATGTCGGGTGGTTGAGATCGTTTATTTCTTTAAATCTTTCCAGATGCATGTAAATCCATTCCTTGCATACAATATGACCTAAAAATTTTCCTTGAGTCACAACGAACAAGCATTTCTTTGGATTAAGAGAAACACCATATAATCTACATTGTTCAAAAACCTTTCTCAAATGATGGATATGATCCTCCATTTTCTTTGAATGCACCATCAATTCATCTTGATAGTCTTCCATAAACTTTCCTCAACCCACTGAATGCATGATCCATGGCCCTTCGGAATGTGGCTCTAGCATTCTTCAAACCAAAGGGCATTCTAGCATATGCATATGTTTCCCATGGTGTGATAAATGTTGTCTTTTCCCTATATTCCTCAACCACCAAGACCTGGTTATATCCAGATAAACCATCCAACATGGACATGCAGGTCGATCCAGTAACTTGTTGTGGAAGAAACTCCATATTAGGAAAAGGAAAATTATCCTTTATGCTTGCTTTGTTAAGGTCTCTTAAGTCAACACACATTCAGATTTCCCTGCTATTTTTTCTTACAATCACTAGATTTGAAATCCAATCTAAATGTCTGATGGGATAAATTATCCTCACCTTCTTCAATTTATCCAATTCAATTTTTACCAGAGGTTTCAACTTGGGATTCATCATCCTTGTTTTTTGTTTCACTGGATTTCCTTCTTCCCTCAAAGGAAGGATATGCTGGAATACAATTTTATCGTAAGCTTTCAAATCATCATAGGTCCAAGAAAACACATAAATATATTCCTTGAATAAGGAAACATATTGGTCAACCTCTTCAGTGGTGCAGTCAACTCCCAAGTTGACATATTTCGGGGAACTATCAGTTCCAATATTGACCTTTTTCATTTCTTGCACTTTTCAAACTGAAAATTCTTCAAGGATATTTTTAGCATGACATTCTTTTGTAAAAAAAAGATTCAGATTGTATACAATATTTGGGGACAATAGACAAGCAATCGTATTGTTCTTCATCATCATTTAACAAAAAAATTTCCAGTTGTTCATCATTCTCAAATACTTGCAAGTACTCAACGTTATCGGGCACAGACGGTCAAAAAACTCTTTCTACCTGGAAAGACATTTTTCTTTGGAAATCGTCTCGGTTTGACAATGAGGCTGCCAAGGCTAGTGAATCAACCTTGTGATTCTTGTCTCTTGGAATGAAAGAAATGTTGAAGGAACTTAAAGATTTCATCAACTCGTTAACTCTTTTGAAATACAACTTAAGTCTTTCCTTTTTGATTTTATACCTTTGGGTAACTTGATTGATGAACAACTCCGAGTCTCCAATTACAACGAGATGTTCTATTTTCATTTCCTGTGCAAGGATCATCCCCTGAATCAAAGCTTCATATTCTACCTCGTTATTTGTGCATGAAAACTCCAGTCTGACATCATGGGGGTGCATAGTCTTACTTGGTCTCAAAAGAATAATTCCAATTCCGTTCCCAGATTTTGAACCAGCTCAGTCGAATGACATCCTCCAATAACCTTCAAACAAACACTCTTGATTCCCCGTGCATTGAAATTGCTGTAGGATTTTGTTGTCCTCCATGTCTAGGATAGCATAGTTTGCCATCCCGACATCTATATAATCTTCAATCAATTTATTGTCCTTCTTCCTGAAAGAGAAGGGTTTTTTAGGTTCACGGGGTACTTTAATCATCACTCCCTCTTTTATTGATAGCATCATACAAATTCCATCGTTCATTATATATCCACCGATCATGGATGTCCAGTCTCTTCCCAACACAACTCCATATGTTGGAGGAAGGTCTACCACAATAATATTGAAAACTGTAATGATATGGGGAGCTGCTGTAATCCAAGCATAAAAATCCTTCATTTCTCCATATGTTGGCACTTTTCTAGAATCAATCGCATATATTATTTCATCAATTTCATAATACTCAGTGAAACTCATGCCCAATGCCTCCATGACTGCAAGTGGAATTATATTATTTGTCGTGCTAGTGTCAACTAAAAAATTATGTAGTGCAACATCATGATTTTCAATCGAAATATAGAAGGGAATAATTTTACCTCTCAGCTTGGAAGTTGACAGGCTCTAGCTTTGTTTTGGACTGGTAACAACAACTTCATCTCTTTTAGATGGATCATCCAATAACCTCAAAATATTATGTCTTTGTTGGGGAATCTTCACCACTTTYGTAAAGGAAAAAGTTATCCTCAATTTACTTAGGTCCTCCAMARCATTATACATCATTTGAGTGGATATTGATGCCAGGTGTTGCATTTTAGTTCCATTTCCATTCATCACTTTCTCATTTGACACTTTTTCATTTGTTTTTTATTTTTCCTTTTCTTTTTGTTTTTCCTTGTCAGTGTCRCCTTTATTTTTGGATCTATTTAMAAATCCTCTTGCTTGGGMGACATTTTATTGCGAGTTGGKATCGTTGTCRCCCTTTCCAAATATATACATGGATGTCTCACATCCCTCCATTTGYACAATTTCAGAGCTTTCATCAGGTGAGTAATAATTTTCTTGCTCAATTAATTTATCTTCATAGACATCATCTAAAACAACCGTGTTTGGAGTAGGTTGTCTGGGAACCCTTGGTCTWTGTGGGTTATCCATGTTCTCAAACCTCACTCTTTTTTTAGGGGGAGGGTTCCTCCTTTTATATGGGATTGGAATTCTTGAGTTTTGCATGCAATTATCTCCCCTTCTTAGTTTGGTTATCACGTTCTGCATTTGTTTGATGGTCCTATTCATCTATGCAATTTCAATTCTTTTCTTAGTTTCCTACACCACCACAGGGTCAACCTTCACGTCAGGTATGGTCCCCTTGAAAAATCCTCCTCTCGCCATTTGACTCTGAGTATTTCGAGGTTTTAATTCCTCATTTTTTCCTGAACTGGAAGATCCTTGGTTATCAATACTTAATCCTCCCAGCTTCCTTTGTACTCTTCCTAGTATAATATCGGGGTTGACACCTGTTTCAATCATAATTTATTCCATCTCAATAGATTTAGTCATTTTCTCCTCCAAAGTATCCATTTGGGATGTTCTGATGGCATATTTTACATTCGGGGGCATTGCATTCTTATAACAACCAAGAATGACCTGGTCATTTGGTATTTTATCTTCTGGAATTTTACTAAAGGTCTTGTTGAACTTGAGATTAAAATCTCATATACTGTCGTTCTTCCTCAACCCAATCTGGGTGAAATCAATGAGTATTGTATGGTAAGCAATTGTAGGGGAAAATATAGTCAGGAACATAGATTCGAGGTCGTTAAATGAGTGGATGGATCTACTAGGAAATGTTCTATACCATTCATATTCTCTTTTTGATAATGTTTGAAGAAACAACCTTACCATGACATCATCATATTCAACACAGTGAAAATAAAAAACATTAATAAATAAGTGCAGATGCCTCTTTGCATCGATTGCTCCATCCTCAGAAAATTCCTTTAAGGTGCCCTCAGGGAGAACAAGGAACTCATGTTTCTCACCTATAATATTCAGAGGGGAACCTCTTACCCTCCTATTTTAAAATCCTAAGATTCCTTGATTTCTTGCAACATATCTTCCACCTCCTTGTCTCTCCTCATGATACTCGTCTCGGGGCTGTTTTTCTCTCACTGCCATGTCTGGAGAGATTCCAGGAATAGGTTTTTCACTTCTGAAAATAAAGAGCTTCTTGCTTTTGCTTCTGGTAATGGGTCCCTTGTATTCATCCAACTTCAATTCTGACCTTTTTCTTGTGCTTCTCTAGCTAGTCTTTGATTTCTTTGGTCTTGTCGTTCTTCTCTCCTCTGTCTTCGAAGGATTTCTCTTTCTTCTTCTTGGACCAAGGTTTTCCACGACCTTTCTAAATATTCACGGGTTTGGGCCTTTGATATTACTAAGTTGTATAACTGATGTAAAATTCTTCGTTGATTATTCAATCCAATTTCCAAATGGGGTTGATTACCCTGGGGTAAAGTCATATATTCTTTCAAAAACGCAGGGCCAAGTTCCGAATTTTTAGTTCATTTTCCCCAGTATGGTCGCCAAAAATATTGACACTTGAAGCCGTTAGGATCGAAATGAAAACCTCATGAGGAAGTGAATCCCCTTGCATTTTTATAGAGGTGGTACTCCTCTTTTGATTTTCTTGAGATTTTTAAATATTCAAAATGTTGGACTTGACAGAAGTCCGTCACAATATTTCAAAGAAACAAAAATATTACAATAAAATAAAGGGGAAAATGATTTTGTTTTCTTTTAAAGGAAAGTTCCCACGAAAGGACCAAGAACTGAACACATTCACACATTTAAAACAAATAAACAAAATTTCCTCACATCCGTCATAGTTTAAGATAGAGATTTTTTATCACATAAAAATAAAAAAGAATATGATTCGCATGCACAAGAGAACTTTAACATAGTGGATACATGGGAATATGAAGTAAAGATAATGATATATATCAACCTCACATACTTTATATTATGAAGACAGGGTTACAAAGCACAGTCGAGATTGTTCCTGAAGTAGTTCTCTTGAAATTTCCAAAAATATATAGTTTATTACATATTCTTGAAATTGTAAATGCATTTGTATTAAAGACTTGTATTGGGGTTCCTGTAGAACATTAAGCAAATAGAAACAAGAAATAAGATTTTAGAAAGAGGACAGTGGGCGATGGAAAGATCAACAAGACCTGGTAAGAAGAACAAAGGAGTTATCAGTCTTCAGTTAAACCTTTCTAGTGAAAGAGGTGGAATAAATGGATGAAAGACTTGATAAAGAAATAAGAATGTGATCAACATAAAATTACTATGATGGTCGCTCCCCTCTTCATTTGCTTGCTGATGTCCTTTTATCATTTTCATCAATGATTACATGAACCGTCTCAACTGCTTCTTGCCCTTCATGTGTTGGTTTGTCGATAGCCTTCTTGAACCACTCTTCGATGTAACTTTTCATAGGTTCAACATTGATTTCATGATGAATTTTAATATTGAACAACTCGCCCTCCAAGTCATAGAGATCAATGGAGATTCCATGTAATATTTCTTCAATATCCTGATTTTTTACGGAACAATCTACTAGCCAGTTATCTATGGAATTCTCATCATATACAACTATTCCATAGAATTTTCAATTGATAATCCTTTAAAAATCTCAACCCGCTCATCGAACTGTTGTTTTTTTAGGAACAATGACTTGAGGATCAACTTGGGATATTGAACCTCGTTAGTGCTTCCAGCTAGGTCCACCTCCATGAGCCTTTTGAATATCTCTTCTCTCCTTTTTATGGCTTGGATGCACACCTGAACGATGCTGTTCAAGTTATTTATTTTCTCTTTCCAGCAGGAATTCAACTACTTGATCCAACTTGGAGAGGGAACGTTGCCCTCTCTTCTCTTTAGCTTTGACATGTTAGTAACTTTAATACCAAAGGGTAACACTACATCAAGGTAGAAACCTTATTCATTTTTTAGATCGACCTGTAGATATTCAAGGAAGGCATGCACCCTTGAGCCAAAATAAATCATGCTCTTTGAAATTTCCCAAGCTTATGTAATCAATGCCATTCTTTTCTTGATATTATTCTCCACATAAATCCTGGATGGTGTGAGTAAGCTTGAGGATCCTTTTATTTTGGCTATGGGCGTGGTAGGTCTGACAATTGCCAAAGGTATGGAAAGGAGTGGAAGAGGCATCAAAGTCTCTTCAAGTTCCTTAATTCTTTCTTTCAACTTTGTATTTTATGCTTCGAGACTGCCAATGGAATCGTCCAATGCATCACCGATGGCTCTATGGATTATGGATTCCTGGGAAGGCCGCATATTATTTAGGTTAACCTCTGAATGAGATTTCCCCTTTTTATTCTTCACATCACTCTTATCAATAATTATTTTTTTACATTCGTTGTCAAAGAAAAAACTCTAAAATCCAAATGATTCTTCTTCATCAAATATCTCATTCTCAATAATTTCCAACAACTAGTTTTGGTGGGTCGTGCCTCCTTGACGGGAATCATACAGGAAATTCTAGCAGTATTTTCTTGACCCATAAATCTGGTAAATAACCAGGCAATTTCCCAAAATGGGTTTTTGAACAAGCTGACCCGTAGTCTGGTAATATCCTCAGGGATGACAGTGAGATTCTCCAAGAATTATGGTAAGAGATCCTAACTATTGTCGTGTTTTTTCAAAAAGTCTCCGCAATCTTCACCTTTGAAGGTGAGAATTGGCTCTGGGAGTCTCAACATATTACGAAATACTTGAGGCGAAAGAATAATGGGAGAATGGTCCTGGAGTAGAATTATCTGCTGGCTTGGTATGTATTTCTCGGTGCACCATGCAACCAATTCCTTGCAGTCAAAAACTTCAGGAACACAACCTGCATGCACAATTTTGGACGTCCAAATTACTTCCTTCTGAGCAGAAGGGGATGAATAATAAGAGTATGCTCTAGACCACTGAAAACTCTGATCCTCTCATCCAAAAATGTTCAAGGTATCTCCACAGAATTGTTGTCGAGATGTTGCTGCCATAAGTTGACGAGAGCATTCTTTTGATCCAGATAATCTTAGAAATGAGCACTTGAGAGATAATATATAATCTTCCACAAATCATGCTTTAATGTGGTTTATTGAGGAAGTTCCTCGAGCCCTTCGCCTATTAATGAAAATATTTACGGGACCTTCATAATGAGTTATTAGCATTAAACCATACTAAATGTGCATTGGGAAAAGCACGAAGGTGGAGGGGGTGGACATGAGAAAAATAGGATTTGAGACTTTTAAGAACCCTCCAACCCGTGAATGGAGAAGGTAAAAAATTGGCTAAGTGTTGTGAGGCGGTCAGCTGGATGCAACATAAGAGAAATGAGATACTTGGAAGCTCGGGGATTCCAGGGGTCAAAATTTATATTGCGGATATTTTGGATGCAAAATGTACATCACAGAACATGGTATATCAGAGTTCGATCCCACCAACCCAGGAACCGACGATTGAAGAAACGACTAAGTATGGGATAATTTAGTGGTTGGATGGACTCGATATGTGAGAATGTGGATTGGAGATGAGGATTCATGAGTCTACCAACCCAGGAACCCGTTGTTCTGAAAAAAATGACTAAGTATAGAACTAGAAAGGGAGAATAGAAGGGACAAAGGAAAAGGGGAAAATGGGTAGGTATAGAAGAGGGAAAAGAAGGGGAGAAAATAAGTTGGGAAAATAGAAAAGGGGAGGGAAATTTTGTAAGTGGGAATTGATCTCAACAGGAGGCTGGGATGTCACCCTTATATCCCATGATGTCATTAGGGATTGATTGAGATGATGAGGCAGCTTGGATGTGACACTTGGCACATGTGATGCTGATGAGTGGCATTTGGAGGCCTAACACCACCTCTTTCCAGCTTGGATGTCACCTTAGGAAGCCTAACGCCACCCTTTGAGGGTCATTATGTAAAAAATGAATTTATTTTTTATTTTAATGAGCAAATTGAGAAGTAGGCCCAACAATTTGAAAACACACAACTGTTGGGTAATTAGGCCAGGATTTTCCATATAAATATGGGTGGAATTTTCATTTTGTCATCATAACGCTCCTTACTAGAGAGAGTGGATTGAAATTTGTGCCATTTTAAGGGTTATTGGTTGAAATCCTAAGGTGCACTTTCTTGGAGACTATTGTGGATTCTTTTTGGATCATTTCTTGGTGGAATTTTCAGCAATATAGGGTTTTTATGCTTGACTATTCTTGGTGAAGTAAGTAAATCTGCAATTTTCCTTTCATGTTAAATGTTTATGGTATGTTTTCTTATTCATTTTGAAGATTATAAAATTTCTTGTTTGAAATCTTAGGAGTAAGAAACATGAGGTGCTTCTTTCTTTCTATTTGTTTGCCAAGTTTTTCCTAAGAAGATCTTGTCTAGACAAACTTCTAGAGCCCTAAAGTGCTATCACTTTAGAAGCTTTGTCTATTTCTTTTTGCATATAATACATTTCAAGAGTCTAAGAGAGGAGAAATTGCTAGTGCCTAGAAGTGCCTACACCCTAGTTTAATTTTATCTTTAAAGCTTGCTACTTGAGGACTTGAGGTGTTACTCCTCAAGATTCCACCTTATCATCTCTTAGACAAGTAAAATCATTTTAATTTCTTCAAGTTATTGTGATGATATAATTGACTCCATAATCCCTCAAAGGCAATAGTTCTTTCTTCTCTCTTGTTGAAGGATTTATCAAACACTCAAAAATTATTCTCCCGAGATTTTACTAACTAAGACTAACACTAACTTAGCTTAGATCTCTAATTTACTTGCTGTTGTTACAAAACTTTGTTACAACCATACTAATTGCATCAATTTTTTTTGCATAAGTGACTTTATTTGCTATCCAAACCTATCTGAATTTGCTTGTGACAATTGATAATCATTCCACATAATAAATGCTAAGTTTTCACTGTCTTTTCAAGCATTTATGAAGTTTTTTTTATTGTAGATGTTACAAACTTATTCATTGCTTCATTTTTATATGAGCTAGCATATTTTCACTTGGTTTAGTGTCTTTTGAGGCTTTATTATCAATTTTGTACTTGAAATTTCTATATATATGCTCTGGATAGGTACACAAAATATCTTCATTTTGTTAAGATTTTGGTATGCTCATTTAACCATAGACAATGTCACATCATTGTCACCCAACCATGGGCATAAGTCCACTCTTGAGCACCCTAAAAGTTACTTAGAATAATTCCAGAAAGCCTACTCCAGAACTAACAGATAAACCCTAGCTGCTAACTGCAACAACAACTCAAGACAAGTAGAGTGCTCCTTCTCCAAGGGTAGCGCATAAGAGAGAGAGAGTTTCCATATCCATAGAAAAAGTACCATACACAATTGCAGCATCTACAATTGCGGTAATCTCTCAAACTTGCTCCATACTTAGCACGAATATCACCAAGAGTATCACCAAGAATGTCACCAAGAGAATCACCAATAATATCACCAATAGAATCACCAAGAGAATCACCAAGAGAATCACCAAGAATATCACTTGATAGTGCTAGAGAGAGACCAAGACCAAGAGATACACCCTTATTCCTCCTTGCAGTCGCAGTTGCAACTAGGGTTTATCTGTTGGTTCCAGAGTAGGATTGACGTAATTATTCTAAGTAAAGGTTAGGGTGCTCGGGGGTGGCCTTGTGCCTATGTTTGGGTAACAATGATGTGACATTGTCTATGATTAAACAAGCATACCAAAATATTAACATGGTATTAGAGTGAGGTTTCCATAATAACAGTCTAACCACTAGAAGGAAGATCCTTATTTTCCCCCATTGCACTTACTGAACTCACTAAGAATGTCACCTAAGTAGGGAAAATCTCTTCCTTGGATCATATATGAAAATTTCTAAAGTTGAGAAATTAGGGTTTCTTCATAAAACCCTAGGTTTGCAGTGCCAATTCCTTTGTGCCAATTGCAACACCATTTGCAACATCAGTTGTAGTGCTAATTGCAGTACCAACACTAGTTGGAGTACCAGTTGTAATGAAAGTTTCTGTGAAGTATTGGGACTAATTTTAGGTTGTCCTAGTGTGCCTTACCCTAGCACATATCCAACTATATTCAGACTACAAGTTGAAGCACCTTGAAATTTTGGGTTTGTCATTTCTTACCGCTATTGCCGAATGGTGCCGATGTTGCCAGAGGTATGTACTCATATATGTTTAAATTGTATCATTATCTTAAGGGTATTTGTAGGAGAAGGAATCTTTTTTTTGTCCAAACAACAATCATAGATCCTGAGGGATCTCAGATGGGGATCACATTCAGAGGAACAATGCACTCCATGTTTGATTGTTTTGATATGCCTCTAGTTTTTATGGCATTATTATTATCTTATGAACATCTAGGTTGCATTTTTGATCTATTGAAGTTATGATTATCATACTAATATCTGGTCAAAGTATTATATTGATTAAGGTTGATATTTTAGAGTTTAGTTGCATTATATTCTCTAACTTAGATTTCTGTCAAGAAAGCATATTGTCTTAACTACAAGGGACAAGTTGAAGAGAATAATTGTCATCTTGATTGAAGGAGACTCAGAAGAAAATAAACAACACTCGTTCTTGAAGATAAGACTCCAGGTTCCAGGTTTGATTGATTAAATTAATAAGTTTCCAATTTGCACATATCAAGTTTGATAATTGATACATTACTAGTTGTGACAACAATCCTTGAAAGGTTCTATTACTACTAGATACAATGAATACTTGGCAGCATGTGAGTACTATTGATATAAATGCTTATTGTACTTGTTTTCAAGATGAACTAACATCTCCTCTAGGAGATACTTCTTGTTTTTCTTCCAGGAAGGTCATCTTGGTTATTTATAAATTCCATGGAGGTAATTACCATGGAAGAATGATTGATCACAACACTAGAAGAGTGTTGTTCGTATTATTGTATTTTTATTTGGGCTCTTGTTCTAGGAAGGTCATAAGAAATAAATTTGAGAAGGAGCTATTGTAATTATTGTTCTCGTTCTTGTTTTTATTACTATAAGAGTATTATTCTTGTCCACTATTTTCCCCTTTGTTTTCCTTGTTTCGGGCAGGTCACAGGTGATAACTCTAAGGGAAGATGTAGTGATGATTGCAAGAGAAAACATATTAGATGGTCTCTAGTTTGAGACATGGATCATACTATCCATATAATAAGTTGTATACACGATCATATACATCCATGTACCAAAGAAGAAGAAGACGAAGAAGGGTAATTTTGTGATATACAGAGTATCTCATATGGAGATTGATTGTAAGGAGCATAAGGCTCCAAATATGATCGAAAAAATCCTTGTAGTGTAGTTTATCACTCTTGATATCATCATAAAGAGTTAGTAGAGACAAAAGGGCCTACCCATAATGATTGCAATAACTAGGAAGAGACCAACATGGTCCCGTGAAACTTTGCAGGATGCAAAGCCATAGCCATATCATGAAGAGAAGATGGATTCACCAGTGGTGAGGCATGAGGCCCCACTAAGTATCAAATCAGAAGGAGATAAAGTTCAGAGGGAGTCATCCCTCACGATCTAGTAAGTAGGATTAGAGTCCCCTAGACCACTCATAGGATACTTTAGAAGAAATCATCACATACATAGGGAGTAGATGGCTCCGAAGATTATAGAGGCTCAGAGTGAGCCTGTTCTCAACAAGGGTCAGAGGATTAAACAATTTCATTCATAAAGTATTCCTACTTAGATTCATATGGGAGAGAGAGAAGTATTCCAATATTGATAGACATGTGCCATGAATTGAGGAGGCCATATTTAAGCTTCATAAGCTTTGAGGAGATATGAGACCTGATGGGAAGATTCCCTAGTTTTCAGTGACAAAGGAGGAAGCTAGCCAAAAATACTGGAATATGGATATTTTGGATTGACACCAGAAAGGAAGTTAGTGGTGACATCCAAATTGATCTACAAGATCAAACATGATGTTGACGACAACATAGAGATGTACAAATCTTGATTTGTGTTGATAGGATTCTCCCAGCAAGAGGGAGAAGACTATGACGAGACACTTTCACCAGAAGTCAAAAGAAGTATACATAGAGCAAACATAAGATACATAAGAAGGAGTCTCATGTATGCATATTGAAGAAGGATTTGTACAGGTCTAAGTAGGCACCCAGGGCATGATATGCTAGATAAACAATTTCCTGATGAGCTTGGGCCTTACCAAGAATATGTGGCAACATGTTTAGCTTATGGCAAAGCAGTGTGGATTCAGAAGTTGATTACAAGATTGTTTGATCTCGATTTGGAGGCGACATGTATATTTTGTGACAACTAGAGTTGCATGAAGTCATCAGAGAATCCCATGGTCTATGATAGGTCGAAGCATATTGAGATCAAATATTACTATATCAGGGATATGGTGAAAAAGGGAGTAGTGAGGCTCCAATTTCATGACTACAAAGGATCAGGTTGTAGACGTGTTTGCCAAGTTGCTGTCGAAGATGAAGTTTGAGTACTTTAGAGACAAGTTTGGTGTGGTCCCTCTTCAGAGGTAATTTTCTCATCCATCATGAAAAAGGGCTAGCACTGAGACATGTGGAACTCATCCAACATGAAAAAGGGTTGGAACTGAGTGTTCTTGTCTAGCATGAAAAAGTGTTGGCACCGAGACAGGTGGAACTCATCCATCATGAAAAAGTGTTGGAACTGAGATAGGTGGAACTCATACAACATGAAAAAGGGATGGCACTGACTGTTCACATCCAATATGAAAAAGGGTTGGCACTGAGATAGGTGGAACTCATCCAACATGAAAAAGGTTTGGCATTGAGTGTTCTCATCCAACATGAAAAAGAGATGGCACTGAGACAAGTGGATCTCATCCAGCATGAAAAAGGG
>ML803897.1:0-25438 GCA_009831015.1 Picea engelmannii
TAATGGGTAAGTCTTTGGAGGGCACAACTTAGTGAGTTTTATTTGAATAACTTTGTGTTACCTCACCCCTACAAATGGTTACCCAACCCATATGTAGGGGAGGTCCAAATTAAAACCTTGTGCTCTTGAATCCATCATGAGGAGTTGAGAGTAGCTAAATTTCAAAGGTACAGATAAGAGAAGATGGGAAATCATTTATGGATTAAAGTAGAGGCCATCGGTCTTGAGGAGCTTATCAACAACCATGTATCTATAACTTATGATGTAGAGCTAATGCCCATTTTGGAAGAAAAACAAAGGGGCCATTGAACATTTTGAGGATACCATCAAACTTTCTAGGGAAGGGGCACTCCAAGCATGCTAATCTAGATGGAGTGGTTGTCCTTGTGATCTTCAAAGGGAAGAGCCTCACTCCCCTCAAAACTTACAAGATGCCATGTTTGGGGCACAACTATGCAGAGAATCCTTAAGGAGAACCAATCTTAAGTGGATCGGGATTAGATTCAACCCTCTTCTCTTGTTGCATCCTATGATTACATGAGAGATAAATGAAGAGGGGAGAAAGGAGGAATGGAATAAAATGGAGAAGGGTGAAGGGTATCATATCAAGGGTTTCATTATCCAATTTGTAGCATACGATCTCAAATAGACATGGAGGGAACAAAAGGAATGAGGTAGAAAAGACCAAAATGGATAGTAGGGTGTATAGGCAACATTTTTGGTTGCACAATATTTTCAGTTGGGGCATGATGACAGGCCTCCAAGGCCCATTTTTGTAGATGATATAACCCTTTCATGTAAACCAAGACCTACTTTGAATATGATTAATGTAAACATCTTGGGTTTTTGCATTTGATTATTGTGAAATGATTGAAGGATTAAATTTGTGATATGCCCTAATCTAGTAGTGATTTTGATGAACTTGTGCATTTTTAAGGGTGTAATAACCATTTGCTCAAGCAGGTAAAATCTTAAGTCTAGCCTTCATCAAATTGCACTTGAGACAAAACAAGGATTATGCCCCATCTTCAACCTCCAAAGCATGCCAATTGTTTAAGGACTCAAGACACTCAACCAACAATATCTCAGCTTGATTTTCTAGTTGAGGAAGTTCAAATTATGGAGGGAATTTGTCCCTTGAAATAAGGATCCCCAATTCTAGGGATCTTAGAGACAAGTTCCCTTCAATCAAGGACTGATTGAAGGGATGATTTATGAGTATTTGTGCATAAATGCCATCTAGGAGTTTTCTTCTTTTTCATTCTTAGCATTGATAACTCTTTTTAGAGTTGATGCATTCGAATTATTCAAGTACAATTTTTTGTTATGAAGTGATTTCCTAATGTGTAATTTATGTTTCCAGATTTCAAGCTCTTAGTGTTTCTTCAAGCTCCATGTAGGGATCTTGAGTAGGGCCCACTCAAGGTTGTAAAAGGGACATTTATTTGTTGTTATACTTAATTTCTATAGTTTTTGTTAGTTATCTTCATCATTGTTTATTGTTATATACCATTTCCTGCAAGTGTTATTAGTTTCTTGTAGCATTTTTAATGCATGACATTTCAGTAGGGTAGGTTGCTTCGTGGAACTTCATTATTAGATGGCATTGACTATGTTTTATAGCAATATTAATTTTTTTCCAGCAAGTACATTTACTTTATGGCATGTGATTTTTAGTTATTTAATTTATGCACATTTACTTTATGTACATTATATGGTAGCCTTATTTTCCATGCTGAACATCTTAGCCTATACCATTGCTTATGAGGTGATCATTCCTTGACATTATTGGTTGATTGGGTAGCCTTATTATTATTGTCTTCTTCATCTCTAACACAATGGAAAACACTCTCCTTACCCCCTACTCTTGGTGCCCTTGACTTGGGGTAGACAAACTATATAACCACAAGCCTTGGAGGGTGGGAAAGCAGAGGATAGAAGGATAAGATTGAGCATATTATTTTCTATAATAATAGTTCTTACATTCCTAGAGTTAGCATCAATGATTCCTAGTATACAGGCATCCTTGAATAGGATTTTGCAGACTACCTAAGTAACATAATGATGAAGAGGATTTTTATCCTATGACACATGCACTTACAATATACCAATATCTTTGTTAGAACAACCCTAAGGCAACCAACATAGTGACTATGATAGCCTCTCTTGAGAAAGGGAGTGAAGGTCACAAGCAAGGCAATTGAAGGAAAGGGACACCAATATTCAATTTAGCTTCAATAATTTACCTTAGATTACACTAGTGTATTTTGCACATACAATGCACAATACCTCATCAAAGTAGCACGCTCCTGGGTTGCAAACTGAAAGTCAAGATGATGGGTTTGACACTCTTGTTGCAATTCCTTGGACCATCACTAGTATATGTGAGTTTGGTGAAAAGGTCCTAGAGAAAAAAAGATTTAATAAGGTTATGCCCTTGAATTACCATATTAGAGAGATCAAAGGGTTATGGGAGAAAAGATTAAGAACATTGAGTAAATCTCAAACCAAGATGGAAGAATAGGAGAAAACGTAGATGACCCACATGAATGACATGAATGAAGTAATTATTCAACTTGGTGGGCCCCTAGTATTTAGCAATTGTTAATTTGTTCTAGAACCACATTACATGGTTTCTATAGAAATTCTAAGAGGTATTTTAGTAAGGAATTGAAGGGTAAAGAAAATGTGGATTATAAGGAATTTAGAAAGAGTATAGGAAAAATGGCTATGAATAATGATAGAATCGACACTAACATGAACTCATTGAGAAACTAGTTCGAATAGTTGGAGGATCAATATGTGTAATTATAATTCAAAAGAAAAAACGTTGTTGACTTCAACATGGAAGTTATAAGGAATGTTGTATCCCCCCAAAAAAACACTAATTTAGTCTCCACTAATTATTGTAGGGAATGCACTCCTATCATTCTATCTAGGATTCCTAGGTGAGTGGTTTGGGATCTCACTACGGACAATGAATAGATCACTATCTAATTTCCCTAGATTAAAATCCAAAATCATGAAATGCAAAATAGAAAGGAGAAATTTGTACCTTTTTACATTGGTTGTTGTAGATCTTAACAAGTAGTCTCGACCCAATCAAGCTCTAGCTCCAACTTCTTCTTTAGATATTAGTAAACAATGAAATATGTGTTACAATGACATGAATACTTGATCAATATGTGCTACATCAATGAAATATAAAGAGGATATTACATTGTGTTACATCAATGAAATATGTGTTGCATTGTTTACTAATATCCTCCTCTATACTTGATCAATTGTTGCATCAACTCCATCACCCAAATCTAGGTCCCTCCATGTTACATTGATATTACATCAATGAAATATAAAGAGGATATTACATCGTGTTACATCAATGAAATATGTGTTACATTGTTTACTAATATTCTCCTCTGTACTTGATCAATTGTTGCATCAACTCCATCACCCAAATCTAGGTCCCTCCATCCTTAGCCACATGTATGGAATCCCTCCTCAAGATAAGGATCACACTTTCTTGTTATGGTAGGTGGATCCAACTAGATCCACTAGGCTACACTCAAGGAAAGATTTCAATTAGTTAGTTAAGGAAACTCTCGCTCAAGCAAGGACAACAAGGAACAAAGGAAGGTTACCAAGATTTAGCCCAATACCAACATAAATGTGTTAGGTATCCAACTAAAAGTGTTAAATCTCACCAAGAACCTCGCTTTTATAAGACAAAAGATAGTTCACATTAGTTGGCAAGACAAATCATGGCCATACAAGTTTATGATTTAAGATCTATCTTGATCGTTGCACTTGAATAGTTTTTAGATCCATTTTTAGGAATAATTCCAAATAAAGCTTTTTAGATTTATTCTTAGGAATAATTCTAAATAAAGTAATTTTAAATTTAAATTGGGTCTAAAAAAGTTCTCCTTGATGGATTTTCTAATGATAATGGCTCAACTCTACTCAAATAATTTGGAGGGCCAATTTTGAGTGTACCAGGATTCCCCCTAATTTGTGAGAGGTGAAGAGAAGTTGAGGGTTGAAATACATTATAAAACCATAGGAGTGATCAAGTGAACCGGGGAGTCTAGAAGATCTAGGATCATGAAAGTATTTGCAAACAAACACCCAAAGTATCAGACATATATTGTCCATGAGGCAGGCATATCGCATCCAGACCAAGTACAATTGGATCCATGAGCATATCACAGGAAAGAACATGGCCACGAAATAATACATGATGGATCCATGTCAATCATAATAGGGTTGTCACAAACAAATACATATTGGATATATAACTCAAAATACATTGGAAGAAAAACTATATTAGTGAGATTGATCCAGATTGGATCATTGTATAATTTTTTATCTATCTTAGTACCTTCTAGGTGAAAAAAGTTGGAGGAATCATCTTGCATGTCCCAGTTTGGAAAATTAGGGTCTGGAACCTTCTGAAGCCATTTTGAGGCATTAAACGACATGTTTTGGGGTTACAGTGTTTGAAAATTGTGCACACACACTTAATGATGTTCTACACTCCAAGACCTTTCCAACGGTGCGTAAAACTCCTCAATCAGAGCTCGTATGCAACAATTATGCCTCCCGTGAGTTGACTTACCTTGTTCACCACCATGGTACAAGTGGATGCCACGTCAACCCCCATTACTCACACATGTGGGGCTAGCCATGTGTGTACTTTCGAGAAGATTATAGAACGTCCAAACCTGATCACTAATTGAGGCTTGAGGAAGTCAAAACACTAATCCTAGATGATTATCAGACTATGTTAAATATTGGGGCACTAAGAGGAGAAAGGGTTCCATTATTTTGTATTGTAGATGTTCCACAATTGAGCAGAGCATCCAAGGAATCATATTTTGAGATCATAACAGAGGAGGTATGATATGTTGTAGTAGTCGTTCAAGCCATAGTGTCAAAGGAAACTCCATAGTGAGCGACTCTTTCTTTGTACTTTATTTCCATAAATGAAGAAAAGAGAGCAGAGCATAGGCCTCACCTTCTCGTTGGGTTTTCTCTCGTATTGGGTTTCCCAGGATACATCTTTTGTTTAATTGTGTGGATGGTGTGTATATTTTTTCATGTTCTTTCATTTTCGTATTCAATTATTTTCATAAATTCAAGCAAAGCTAGCAATTAATTAATATGGGATCTAAGGAAAAACAGTTTGCATCATATAAGATTTCATAATACTATAAGATATGTTGTGATGAGTTGTTCCAATGGAATATCCACGATAGTTTACAGATCATATTGGTATCAAATCAATTTTATTTGGGGTATTTTTGGAAAGTTGTAGGATCCAAGAAATTTCTTCAGAACAAATCGGGAGAACCCTAGCCATGGCATATGAGTATGTTCACAACAACCCTCAAGATCCAACAAAAGAGAGATTTGTGAGGCCTAAAGAGAAATATTTTGATATCTCTCGCAATATATCCCTTCTCGTGGAGGCTCTAGCAAGCAAGCTCAGACCGTTTGGGGAGGATAGAGGATTTAACTTAGAGATCGGATTAGAGGGGAAACCAAGAGACAATGAAGACCAAGAAAAGGAGTCAAGGAAAGAGCCTAAGAAAGAGAAGCCAAGTTCCATTGCCATTACCCCTTCACAGTATTTATTTAAAATGGAAGCGAAAGTAGATATCAATCCATACCAAGGTGATATTGATGCATTACAGTTGAATCATGTGTTGCATCAATTAGAGGTCTATTCAAGTGTTCACAATATATATGAGGAGAAGAAGATTTCATTTTCCCAACTGAATTTAGAGGGCCATGCATTAACTTGGTGGGAAAGACACATAGAGACACTTAGGATAGAGGGTGATATTCTAGTAACTAAGTGGGAGGATTTCAAAATCCTCATTAAATCCCAATTCTACCCTATTGGGTATGTATAAGACCAATGGATCCATTGGCATTACTACAAGAAAAGACAAGGGAAGAGTGTGCAGGAGTACACCACCAAATTGAAAAAGATGGCTATCATGTTGGGAATCCCTCCCAAGAACCCAGATGCATTCCTCAAGTATTTGGGGGGTCTACACAGTCATTTGTGAAAGAAAGTGATGCTCTTCAAGCCCAATATAGTTGATGAGGCATGTGTGTAAGCACATTATCTTGAAAATATAGGCCACATGAAAGGACATCCAAGTGGTTCCAAGTAGAAAGAGCACCAAGACACTTCCAAAGAGGGGAAGAAGAAGTGGAAAGGGAAATACAAGAAGATGAAAACCACTGCACATCAGTGAAAGGATTCAAGTAACCATCATAACCATTGCAATATCGATGGTCACACTGAAGAAAAAATTTGGAAACTACATCCAAATATGAACCCTAGGAACCACGAGAAGGATGCCAAGAAGAAGAACCTTCTAGCCATGTGTTCAAGAAATCAAGTATAGATCAACTCATATGTGGATGAGAATATTTCTTGCACCTTGTTCCAAAAGGAGGTGAATCTGAGTAGCCTTCATCACAAGGAAGAGAAAGAGATGAGAAAACTTTTCCATATCAAGATCTGGGTCAAGAAGACCATGGTAAATGCTCGGTTCCATTTCATAGGCAAATCTCATAGTAATAAACCTAGTCAACAATTTTGGTTTGGAGGTTCATGATCATCCTAACCCATATCCACTGGGGTGGGTAAACAAGGATGCAGAGATTAAGGTTACAAAACAGTGTAAGATCAAATTTGTTGTAAGTGCATATTTTATTGATGAAGTGGAGTTAGATGTAGTACGTGTTGGTGTGTTTGGTGTAGTGTTTGGAAGCCCTTACATGTGTATGAGGCAATATTCATCCAGAGACAAAAACCAGTACCACCTGATCAAGGATGGAAATTATTTCATCATCAATGCACATAAAGGAAAATTGAAGATCTCACTGGTAAGTGCCAACCAAGCCAAAAGTTGATTAGTTCAAGTAAGAAGTATGTTTTACTTTTCTTATGAGAAAATCAATTGGGTGATGAATCAGTAAGATTAAAGGAATCCCTGGATGGACATACTAAAAATCAAAAATAACATTTGGAGGAGTTGTTGTAGGCATACAAAGGAGTGTTCCAGGATCATAAAGGACTACCACCTAAGAAGGAAGAGGAGCACAAGATATAGTTGTTTCCTAACTTTTGTTCGAAAACACGGGTATTCCAACATAGGACAGACACCTTTAGTAACCACTCACACAACCAGATCAAAGATCAACACACCTATGTTTTGACATGGTAAAACCCCTACAGGGAAACATCCAAGACCCCAGCCAACGCGGCCACTTGGAGCAATTTATTAATGCAAAAGAAAAAAGATTACAAAGAGATTTTAAAAGATAGTTTCTCACAATCTATCATCAGAAAATGACCCTCCATGCTCTTTAAATAGAGATCATGGACCAATCAGGTGTTAAGCTACAGATCAATGTAGTCATTAAGATCGAGGAGAATATGAACCATTGGATCACTCTTTGTCGGGAACATCTTGTGACCGTCGTATTTCCTAACTACAAATGCATACTAATGCATACTAAAGAAACACACTTTTACCTAATGACACATTAGACCAAGTAGATCTTAACTAACTCCTAAGTGTCTAAATATCCTAATATCCCCCCCTAAAGAACAACTTGTGATAGGATTGAAGGATTTACAATAGTGACACAATAGGAGAAGGAAGAAGGCATTAGAGCCTATCCCTCCTTAATGACAACTTCATGAACGCATAACATAGATTGAAGTTTGGAAAACTTTGCTTCTGTAAGAGACTTGGTGAAAATGTCTACAACTTGATCTTCTATAGGAAAAAAAATCACTTCAATAAATTGATCATGAATGAGCTTTCTGATGAAGTGCATGTGTAGCTCGATTTTTTTGTTGTGTTGATGTTGAACTGGGTATTTGGAGAGCTTGATGGCACTATGATTGTCTCACCAAAAGATGGTTGGATGTTGTTGTTGGAATCCGAACTCTGAAAGGATCTATCGAAGCCACAAGGCTTCTTGAATTGAATTTACCGATGCTCGATACTCTGCTTTTGTTGAAGAAAGTGCAATAGCATGTTGTTTCTTACAAGCCTAAGTGACAAGTCGTGATCCAAGTCTGAAAGCATAACCTGCAGTAGACTTTCGATCATCGAGGTCACTGGACCAATCTGAATCAGTGAAGCCAACCAATAAAGGAGTCCCCATGAACTGTAATGTATCTCGAACTGAACTGTACCCCTGACATATCGAAGTATGATTTTAGCTTCTTTCCAATGGTGTCCATGGGTTCTTTGCATATACCGAGCAACAAGACCAACATCAAAGGAAAGATCAGGATGGGTATGAGTCAAGTATAAGAGGCTACCAACTAATTGACGGTACAAAGTGGCATCAACTTCAGGATAAGTACAAGTGGCAGCAAGCTTCACTCCAAACTAGAAGGGAGAAGAAGTTGGTTTACAATATTCCATGTGGAAGCGACGAAGAAGGTCATAAGCATACTTAGACTAGGAAAGAAAAATTCCTTCCTTGGTTTGCAAAACTTGGAGGCCAAGGAAATAGTGAAAAAAGCCTAAGTATGTTCTTTCAAATTTCTTCTTAAGGATGATTTTCAAATGGTTTAAAAGTTTTGAGTCACTACCAGCAAGGATAATATCATCAACATAAAGGACAAGGATTATGAGATGGATTCCTACTTTCTTGGTATAGACATTAAGGATCAGAATGGCATCTGGAAAATCCGGTGTCAATAAGAAAGTTGTCCATTTTGGCATACCAAGCTCGGGGATCTTGCTTAAGACCATAAAGATATTTCTTAAGGCGATAAACAAGGCTAGAGTTGATCTAGACATAGCCAGGAAGTTGTTCCGTGTAGATTTCTTCTTGCAAATCCCCATGTGAGAAGGCGGATTTAACATCCATCTGATGGACCTCCCATTTATGTGAGGCAGCAAGGACAAGAATAATGAGATGGCTTCCTACTTTCTTGGTATAGACATTAGGATCATAATGGCATCTGGAAAATCCGGTGTCAATAAGAAAGTTGTCCATTTTTTAATACCAAGCTCAGGGAGCTTGCTTAAGACCATAAAGAGATTTCTTAAGGCGACAAACAAGGCTAGAGTCATTATGGACATAGCCAGGAAGTTTTTCCATGTAGATTTCTTCTTGCAAATACCCATGCAAGAAGACGGATTTAACATCCATCTGATTGACCTCCCATTTATGTGAGGCAACAATGGCAAGAACAAGGAGGATGGAATTCATTTTGGCAATAGGGGCAAATATTTCATTGTAGTCAATTCCTTCAACTTGGGAAAATCCTTTGGCAACTAACTAAGCTTTGTGTATTTCAACACTTCCATCTGATGTATACTTAGTTTTGTAGACCCATTTACGTCTGACAAGTTTTCTTCCTTTCGGAAGAGGTACAAGATCCCAAGTATTGGTTTTCATTAAAGAATGATACTCTTCATTCATTGATGCATCATAATCTGGATGACCTAAAGCTTCTGCAAATGTCTCTAGATGAGTCTTTGAAACTTGAGCCAAAAGAGAAGAGACTTGTTGGAATTGTGAATGTGTCTGACGCTGATCTGAAGGATCACCGATAATATCACCAGTTGTTTCTCGTGTTGAAAGGACCCATCTAAGAAGTGGTGGTTTTCGTGTTGGTTCAAGTTCAGTGGACTCATCTGGAAGAAGGTGAGATGGCGGAGGTGGATTTTCATCCTCATTGTCATGATCTCAAGAAGAAACCAGAATAGCAATAGAAGAAGGCACAAACGTCGAAGATGGATCATAGGCCGAAGAAGGCACAATCGTCGAATTAGGCTCATAGGCCAAGAGATTTTCATCAAATTTAACATCTCTTCTAATAATAATTTCATTACAGTGTGGTTGAAGGAGTATGTAACCTATGACATCTTCAGAATAACCAACAAATACACACTTCTCACTTTTAGGTTGCAATGATTTCCTTTTCTCATCAGGAATGTGAGCCCATGTTATATTGTTGAATACACAGAAGTGACTTACATCTAGTTTAATTTTAGTCCATGCTTCTTCCGGTGTTATATTTTTAAGATCCTTTTTTGGAGTGTGATTTACTATGTAGTTTGCATAGTTGATGGCTTCCACCCAATACTTTAGACTTAATCCCTTAGATTGGATCATACAATTAGCCATTTATTTCAATGTGCGGTTCTTTCTCTCAACAATGTCATTTTGTTGTGGTGTATATGGAACAATGTGTTGCATTTGAATGCCATGTGAAGTGCAGTAACTTGTAAAATTATTTTTCACATATTCACCTCCATTATATGTTCTTAACCTTTGAATTTGATGTCCATGCTGATTTTCCACAAGGGCCTTGTAGGCCAAAAACTTGTCAAAAACTTCACTCTTAAGTTTTAAGAAGTAAACCCAAGTACGTCTGGAAAATTCATAAATGAAATTTAAGAAATACTTTCACTTAGAAAAAGAAGGAGAAGAAAGTGGACCACACAAGTCATTGTGAACAAGTCGCAAAGGTCCTGAGGTGTGCCAAGATGCACGTTTGTCAAAACCATCCCGATGATGTTTTTCGAGAACACAATTGGCACAAACACCATCTTTGCATGAAACAAGAGGAAGACCAGTCACCATTTGTTGATTACATAGTTTTTGCAATGAGCGATAGTTTAGATTACCAAACCTCTCATGCCAAAGCTTGCTCAAGTCATTGTTATGAGCAAAAAAAACTAATGGAAAAGATGATGACCCAAAGTTGTCAAACTTGTACAACCTGGTAATATCATCAACAATTTCAGTTGCAAGAACATGTTGAGGATCGTTTAGATCCTTGATTACAACTTGGTGAGGTGAAAACTCTATGGTTTTACCTTAACCTGAATGAGTGATTTGATATACTGATAAAATGTTATAGGAAAGACTTGGAACACATAATACATCGTTGAAATGACCATTATCTACCTAAACTGTTCTAGATCCTACAACACTAAGATATCTATCATCACCAACAAATTATTTCTTGGTTTTACATTCATTTAGAGTAAAAAATATGGCTTTCTCCTTAGCCATATGATAAGATGCTCTAGAATCAATAAGCTACTCATCAGAAGAAGTAGAAGTTTCATTGAAGGAGAAACCAGAAGCAGAAAGTGCATGTCCATGAGAAGAAGAAGTAGTAGTAGAATCAATACTGATGTTGTGCTTCTTCATTGTTGCTTCTAAATTTGTCATCTTCTTGAAACATTTGGACTCATCATGACCATCTTTTCCACAAAAGTTGCAATGTTTATCAGTCTTCTTATTTTTAGATTTTGCTCATTTGTCACCATTAGGAGTTGAAGTTGTCTGAGTGGGTTTGGGACCCTTGTTTTGCTTATTGTTGTGGCGAGGATGTTGCTTCTTGGGATTCTTTTGTTTATATTTCAACTAAGATACTAAGACTTTGTTGGAGGTACATGCAGTGTTGATCACTCCAAGTTGTACAAGCTTATCTTTCTCTTTAATCAAATCATCGCAAAATGACTCAAGAGTGGGTTTTTTATAAGATTTCTCTAGATCCTCTCTCGTGGTACAAAAGGTAGATAAAAACACAAAATATGCACTACCTATCTTAGAAAGAATGATATAGATACAACGCTCTTCCTCCAGCTTTATGTTACACTCTTCACATAAAATTCTAAGTGTTTTAAACTTAGATAGATAGTCTTCAATGCAAGAAAAAACATTTGGACTTAAAATCAGTATCTGATATTCTAACTGATGTGCTCAAATAATATTGTGTTTACCAAACATAGATTCAAGGTTTTCCCAAGCTTCATCGGGGTCATCAATTTCTTGAAGGTGGAATCTTAAATCAGGGGAGATGGACATTTTGATTAGTCCATGTGCTTCATCATTCCTATTAGCCCATTTGACTTTTTTTCATCATCAATGGGTTCTTTTTCCTTCCCCAAAGTAATCTGGTACATGCCTTTACTTCTTAATAAATCCTCCATATGGGATTTCCATTGGAAGTAGTTGGTGTTGGTAAGAAAAATATCACTGGAAGAATACATATTACATATGCATATGATATGGATTTAAAAATTTAAATTGATGATCTGGATGGAAAGATCTCGAAAAATTAGGTTGTTTAAAAAAAAACGGCACTGAAAACGGACTTCGGATGTGAAAGTTGTGCCATTTTGGAAAAAAAACATAAACAGTAACCAAAGAGTTGCGTGGAAAGTAGAAGTTGGTACACGTGGTGATACCCCTCCAAATATCCTCACTTTTACAAATAAATTTCTTTATGAAGTGACCCACTTTTATAAAAAAGAAGTGGGGATCACTTTTACAATGAAGTTGTTTTATAAAAAAAAGTTGCATGCAAAATAAATAACTTTAAAATAAAATATTAAAGCTACTTATAGTGATTCACTTTTATAATTAAAGTGAAATGCGCTTTACAATGGATGCATGAACTTTATGTTGGACACACCTACCACACTTAGAGGGGGGGTGAATGAGTGTGGGGATCTTTTTCCCAAAACTTCCCTCTTACATAAAAACTCCTTAGTTAACATTCAACATTTTCTCATTACTCATTGTTGTCATTTATAATCAGTTATATGTGAATACATATCAACAACATATCATCAACAAATCATCTGCACAAGGAACACAAAGAACACAAGATGTATGTACAATTTTTCTTTTTATTATGGACTTCAATGTGGGGGTTTTTCAACAACAACTGAATAGAGTACAACTCTATAAGAGCACCAGCTCTATATGCAAGACTCAGCTTACATTCTCAGCACCAACTGAGATGAGGCAAAAATCTTCAACAGATATCAATCTGTCAACATAAACAAGTGCATCAACCATGCACCAACCTGTGCCAAACAACCTGTAATCAATATGTACCATAAATAAGTGCATCCGACCATGTACCAAGTATATACCAATCATGTGTAAAATAATCATCAACAATGACTCATCAATATGTACCAACATCATCAACTATACACCTCATGTATGTGCCAACTCATCAACTGTTTGTCTCAACCATGACTAGTTTTGGATTAGTAAACAACCCCAACTTGAAATAATCATAACTTTGTACTTGTAATAAATAAAGATATGAAACTGATACACAATGTTCTTCAATGTGTTTCATGCAATTCCTTTAGGTGTCACTACTTGGAACCTCTTAGAAAAGGTGTTATAGAAAAAATGGCATACCTTGCTGAATTCTGGATTATTCTAGAGAGCGACCTTGTAGAGAGGGGCCCGCACAAAATATTAATTGAATTGATCTAAAAATGTTACACAACATACTACATCCTATAACCTAACCAACACATTTGGTCTCACTAAATTTGGATCTGTTATGAAGAAGTTATGACATTTTTACCTGAAACACCTTTTTTTGACTAGTTTCAAGACTAGCCACAAACCCTATTTTCCACAGAGTGTAACTCCAAAAATACAATGACCCACAAGCTTAATTTTTTACCACATATACTTGGGTATGTTTTCTCAATGGAATAGCAATTTCACAGTCTGAATCATTATACAAAAAAATTTATAGCGAAAATGGTGAGATGACCTATAAATAGCATACCTTAGAAAGCACCATCAAAAGAATTTATCCTTCCTTGCATTTCGGCCTTCTTTTCTTCACCTTTCCTGAGAATTTCGGCTTATATATCCTTGGTTACCTCAGACACATATAAATGTTCAATATGTTCAAGTGTGATTAAAATGAGAGAGTCTTGCCTCTTATTTATACTCTCCAAGTAGCTTCCTTAAAAACATCATCTAGGTCACTTGGCCCCACTTTCCTTATTTTAGGGTTAACCCACTTCTAATTTCTCCATTAAATTTATTATTTAAATAATTTATTTTGTATTCACTTTGAATTATAGTACACTCATCACTTCACTTTATTATTTACCTTTTAAAATCCCTTAAACCACTTTGACTACTTTGACCTTTTGGGGCTTCTAAATGACATGTGAGGGTCCTCCAACTTCGTAAGGCCATAACTCTCAAACCATGAGGAGTTATGTGACGTTCCACATACCAACAGAAATGGATTGACATGTACTATTAATATAGAATAGTATTGTCTGAAAATATATCATAATTCATACTGTTACCCATCAAACAAACTTGGGTCCATTAGCTAAACCTAGGGTCTCCAACTTCTCATGGCCATAACTCTCTAACCGTGAGGAGTTATGTGACATTCTACATACCACCGTAAATGGCATGAAAAGAACTATACATATAGGATGGTTTCACCAACAACTTCCTTGATATTCATCTCGTTATTCCACATAAAAGCATGGGTCCTCCAACCATTCTTCTAGGATAACTCAATCTACAAAGCGTCTTCCCGTGAGGGCTTTCACCATAAGGGGAACACTTTGGAGTTCATCCATTTGTGCACCTTATCAATCATGATAAGACAATAATGAGATAATGGGTCCTCCAACCATTCTTCTAGTATAACTCAATCCGCAAAGCGTCTTCCCGTGAGGGCTTTCACCATAAGGGGACCACTTTGGAGTTCATCTATTTGTCCACCTTATCAATCATGATAAGACAATAATGATTCATCTATACATTTTTCAACAATGCATCATATACCAATGAAACCACAACAATCCATCTTCATCATGTATCAATGAAAACTCATCGATCCATCTTCATCATATCAATGACAACACATTGATCCGTCTTCATCTATGCATTCTCATCAAGGAAAATACATATTATATTGCATCAATCATCAATCAATCAATCCTTTGACATCAATCAATCACTTGACATCAATCAATCAAACCATTGGCATCAATGACAACATGATCCAACACTTTAAAAAAAAAAAGTAACAAAAAGAGAGACTTCAACTCAAGACCTTACTTAATAAGACAACTTTTAACCAAGTGAACTAGCAAAACATATTGTGTTGTTGTTGTTATTGTTGAAGACGGTCTTGCAGAGCGTGCTCATAAAAAACTATTTTCACACAAGAAAAAAACTTTGCTTCTTGATGACAACAAGGGTTAGATCTCGGTTAGCTTACCCAGAAAATGCACATTTTCTGATATGTTTCTAATTTTTTTAGATCGTATAGGGATCAAAGAAAAGAGAATACGCAAATCCAAAACAGTAAGATAGAAACAAAAAATAGAAAACTGAAATAAAATAGAAATCACACTCTACAAAAATTTAAAAAGGGCGTATTTGGGCTTTATACCTCCAGATCTGACTGGAATGGTCGTATATTGGGTAAAGGGAAAACTTTTCAAGTGAAATAAAAAGCATTCATGACTGAAACGAACAATCCAGGCGCAGTGGAATAGTCCTCTCAGCCCATAAATGTACGAAAATGGCAGAAACCAGAGATGAGGTATCTCGGCTTCACGATCTCGATCTACAACAGGAGAGGGTCTTCAAGTAGGCTCTGATACCATGTTTGAAAACACACATATTCAAAAAGAGGACGAAAACATTTAGTAATCACTCACACAACCAGATAAAAGATCAACACACCGATGTTTTGACGTGGTAAAACCCCTACGGAGATATATCCATGGCCCCAGCGAATGTGACCACTTGGAGCAATTTATTAATGCAAAAGAAAAAGATTACAAAGAGATTTTACAAGAGAGTTTCTCACAATCAATCATCGACAAATGACCCTCCATTCTCTTTAAATAGAGATCATGGACCAATCGAGTGTTAAGCCATGGATCAATGTAGTCGTTGAGATCGAGGAGAATATGAACCGTCGAATCACTCTATGTTGATAACTTATCGTTATTGTCGGATTTCCTAACTACAAATGAATATTAATGCATACTAAAGAAACACATGTTTACCTAACGATGCATTAGACCAAGTAGAACTTAACTAACTCCTAAGTGTCTAAATATCCTAACAACTCCCCATTACCAAATGTTGGGTTGTATAGACAATCTATTCTAGACGTAGATGAAGTGAAGAAATAGTTGCAATAGCTAATGGAGAAGGGAGTAATTTGACCAAGCACCTCACCTTGTGGGTCACCTATCATCATCATGCCTAAGAAGTATGGAACTTGGTGGATATGTATCGACTACGGAGATTTGAACTCAAGAACCGGTACCCTCTTCCCAGGATCAATGATTTATTAGACCAGTTGGAGCATGTCAGGCACTTCACCAAGTTGGATCTCAAATTGGGATACCATTGGGTATGCATTAAATAAGAAGACACTTGGAAGACTGCATTCAGGACAAGGCAAGGTTTGTATGAATGGTTGGTCATGCCATTTGGTTTATGTAATGCACAAATTACATTTATGAGATTGATGAATGATGTATTGTGCCCATATTTAGATTCATTTTATAGTCTATTTGGATGATATATTGGTTTATAGTTCTACCTAGGAGGAACACACCTCACATCTCATGCAGGTGTTAGAGACTAAAAAAGAACCAGTTGTTGGCTAACCTCAAGAAATGTGAGTTTGCTCAGCAGTCATTGGTGTATTTACAGTATGTGATTGATGGAGGGGAGATAAAGATAGATCATGCAAATATGGAAGCCATAATAAAATGGAAAGTTCCTACTAATGTCACTAAATTTAGGAGATTTCTTGGGGAAACACAGTACCTACGGAATTTCATGGCATATTTGTTATTGGTAGTTGCACCACTCTATGCCATAACAACGAGTGGTAAGAGTTTTCAGTGGAGAAAGAATCAAAAAAAAAAATTCGATGAGTTAAACGAAAGATCATTCAAGCATCAATTCTCGCATTTCCTAACTTGCAGAATCCCTTCGAATTGGAGACAAATGCATGTGGCTATGTTATGGGAGAAATTATGATGCAAGGAGGTAAGCCAATATGCTATCATTCTGAGTTGTTTCATGGGGGAGTTTTGAACTACCCTACATATGATAAGGAACTATATACCCTGGTTCATGTTGTTAAGAAGTTGAAGCACTATCTGATGGGTAAGGAAACCATTATCCACATAGATCACCAACCACTATAGTATTTGCAAGCCCCAAAAAAGATTCGACAAACCAGACATTACAAGTGGATGGGGGTTTTGCAGCAATTTCATCTACTCATCAAGTATAAGAAGGGTAGCACTAATAAGTTGGTAGGCATGCTTTCACGGCCACCCACATCCAATATTATAGCCTTAGGAACTCTTATTCATATGGATCCTTTTACCCATGATGCATACAAAGAGGCATACACATAATATGAGGACTTCAAATAGGTGTTTCAGTAGCTATAGAGACAAATTCATGTAGACAAAGGTGACGACAAGGTTGACTATCATCTCCATAATAGGTTTCTCTCAAAGATAGATAAGCTTTGTGTTCCTAAAGGTGAAATATTATAGTTTATCGGAGAGGCTCACACCTCCAAGGTTGCAAGACATTTTGGTGTTGGAAAGACAATTTCTAACTTACAAAGGTATGTATACTTTATCATAATGCAAGAAGATGTAGCATGAAATATTATAGGATTCATACTTTGTTGTACCAACAAGCCCAATAATAGAAAGCAAGGTCTATATCATCCCTTGCATGTACCCAGTCAACCTTGGGAACATGTTCTTTGAATAGGTATGGGTGCACTTTGGGATACCAAGGAGCATCATCTCAGACATGGATACTAGATTTCTCAGTGCCTTTTGGTATACACATTGGGAGAAGATGGACATGAAGTTGAAGAGATCTACAACATGCCATCCACAGACATATGGGAAGACAGAAGTAGTCAACAAGAATCTAGTGCAATTTTTTAGGGGTTACAATCAGAAGCATCTGAAGACTGGGACGAAAATCTAATCTATATTCAACACTCTTATAACGAAGTAGTCTGTATTTCTATCGGTAATTCCCCATTTTGAAACTTACTTTAAGTATTCGTCGCCTTTGCACTTAGATGTTGTTTATGCACAAGAAGGAGGAGTGAGGGAAGACATCACATGAGAATCATTGAGAGCATAGAAATGTTTTGAAAAGATTATACATGTCCATTTTAAAGTACAAGAGATTTTAAATAATTCATAGGAAAAGTATAAGGTCGGGAATGATCAACACAGAACTGAGAAATCATTTAAAGTGGAAGACAGAGTTTGGTTACAGTTGAACAAGGAAATACTACAGGGTCCTGGTAATAAGATCAAGGCTTTGCAGTATGGTCCACGGTCCTTTTGAGGTATTGGAGAAGGTGGGAGATAATGCCTGCAGACTCATTATACCCCCATACATGCACATATACTTAGTGGTGAATGTAGATAATTTTTAACTCTATGAGCCTTCCATGTTGGATCAAGATGAGTAGGTCCTACCTACCATAGAGGACTTAGCACCAAATTCTCAGGTGGAGTTAGCAGAAGACACATTTTTGTAGAAGAAGTCTAGAACTACAAGATAGGGGCAACATGACCTTTGGCATATTGGGTTGAAAGGACAACTTTCATGCAAAGAAAAATGGTACACTAGAGGGAAGGTAGAGGAAAAATTTCCTCACCTCATTCAATAAATATTTTGGGGACCAAATTCCTCACTAAATGGGGAGGTATGATATGGATTGGATCATTATATAACTTTTCATCTATCTCAGTACTTTTTGGGTGAAATAAAATGGAGAAATCAGCTTGTAGGGGAATTTTGGTGCCAGGTCCCAATTTATAAAATTGGAGTCTAGAACCTTTCAAATCAATTTTGAATAATTAAGCAAAAAAAATTGGGGTTACAGTGTTCAGAACTTATGTTGCACCATTGATTGTGTTCTACACTCTCAAACCTTTCCAACAGTGTGTTAAATGCCTGAATTGGATCTTGTGTGCAAAATTTATGCCTCACGCAAGTTGACCTACTTCATTGATCACCATGGTATGAGTGGATGCCACATCAGCCTCCATTACCCATACATATAGGTCTAGTCATGTGTGGAATTTCAATAAAATTCTAGAAGGTCCAAACGTAATCACTAATTGAGGGTTGGGGAAGTCAAAACCCTAACCCTAGACAGGCGTTGGGCTATGTTAAATACTAGGTTGCTATGAGGAGAAAAGGTTCCATTGTTTTGTATTGTACGTGTTCCATGGTTGAGAAGAGCATCCAAGGAGTGGTATTTTGAGAGAATAACAAAGGAAGTAGCAGATTATGTAGCAGTCATTTAGGCCACAGTGTCAAAGGAAACTCCATAGTGATTGCCTCTTTCTTTGTACTTGCTTTCCATAACTTAAGAAAAGAGAGTAGAGCATAGGCCTTACCTTCTAGCTAGGTTTTATCTTGATTTACAACTTTCTACAAACAATTTGCATGTATTCCACTAGTAGACATTTTGTCAAACATATAGCATGCAATCCGGGTGCACCAGAAATAGAAGAGACAATATGGGAATTTTATTATGAATGGAATTGTGATCACATTAATACAATATCTAATGGTTTCTATGGAAGCTGCAAAACATCAACAAAACACAGACGATATGAAAACCCAAAACATGGAATGGTGCCATGGTCCCTCCTATTAGATGGTGCACCTCCTCCAAAGGTTCTCCAAGCCTCAAACCCCCACCAAGGTTGTCACCCAACTCCAAGCTAACCTCTTCCTACCAATTTATGGCCACACAACCCTCCTCTACTATCCCATGACCTGCATAACCTCACAACCCCTCCTCGCGGTGTTTCCATATGGTAAATCATCCCACAATAAGCCTCGAAGGCTCACCTCACTCACATGGGCAACAATAAAGAGGGACACGGCTCCCCCAAGAGACCCCGTAGCCTCTCTAAGTGTCACGATCCTCCAAGAAATCCCACGCGGCCTCCTAAAACCCCAGCGGCTGCCTCTAGATACCACAGCCTACAGAAATATGGGTTCACCCCCACTCAAAGAAGCTCCACAAACCTCCAACTAAATCGCTATATTACCAAGTTGAAGTAGAACCATAAAATGATGCCCAAATGAAGACATCGGATGGATCCTCCTCCTTGTCTAGCTAGGGTGGATATTGCACCACTGAAACTAAACCAAAATGGAAGGGTTTTGTCAAAAACCCAACAAAAACTTGGCTCTCAAGGGCACTCCAAATAAGAGATCAAATCATAATGCCAAAGTGAAGTGCTACCCCTCCTTTTATTCTTCCTCCATGCTCTTCTAGAACTTTCCCCTTTAAACTAAATTAAACATGAGCCTTATTCCCCCTTTTTAATTTTCACTTAAATATTAAAGTCACTTTACTAATGTTTAGCGACTATTAATCTAAAAGTTAATTTATTATATTTTAATTAAATGTCACTTTAGAAACATAACCTCTCCTAGCTAAGTGATATTAAATAAACCCCCTTGACTCCATTTTTCTTCATTGACTATAGCCTACGGGAGTCATATAGGATACTAAGTTATCCTTCATCCCAATCAAGTGGAAGGGGACATCACAATCCTCCCTTCTCCAGATTGCTTTTTCCCAAGCAACTCCAAACCAAGATGATGCAAGATCTTCTCTCCCTCCCAAGTGGCATCCTATGTGGGAAAATATCTCCATATAACTAGGTACTCCTGAATCACTCTTCTCCTCAACCTCCTCTCTTTGACATCAATAATCCTCTCTGAAGTCAAAACCAACTGCCCTTCCTCATCCAGTGGAGGAAGATCTGCTGAAGTGGTGATCTGCTGACCCAACACCTTCTTGAGGCAAGATACATGGATGACATTGTGGATCCTGCTACTCTCTATAAACTCCAACTCATATGCCACCTCTCCAACTCTCTTGATCACCTTCTTTGGTCCATAGAAGCGAGGCTTCATCTTCTCTATGCCACTCTTCTTTAATGAGGACTATTTGTAAGGCTACAATCTCAAAAAATACCAAATCCCCAACCTCAAAGATGCACTCCACCATGTGCATGTCTACATACATCTTCTGTTGGTTCCGAGCGACCTGCAAGTTCTCCTTCAAGACTCTCAAGATATCTTATCTCTCCTGCAACCAATCTTCAGCCTTGGGGGCCCTGCTCTCCCCAAATTTCAAATCCACGAATAATGGGGCATCGTAGCCATACAATTCCATCAATGGACTCATCTCAATGGACATGTGATAAGTGGTATTATAACAATGCTCCCCAAGATGAAACCACTTTATCCATTCCCTCTAATGTCCTGACACATAGTTTCGCAGGTATCCCTCAATCCAATTTTTCAAGATCTATGTCTTCCCATCTATCTAAGGATGATAGATGGTACTAGGTCTCAACTATGTCCCTGATAACCTAAACAGATCCTGCCAAAATGCGCTAAGAAACATGTTGTCTCGGTCACTAACTATGTATCTTGGAATACCATGTAGTATGAACACCTCCCTGAAGAATATGTTTGTTACCTGAGATGTGTTATACTCTAAAGGAATGGAAAATAAGTGTGCATACTTGGTCAACCTGTCCACCACCACATAGATATAGTATTTCCTTGTACCTTCAGCGACCCTGTAATGAATTCCATGGAAATGCTCTCCCACTTCTGCTCGGGAATGGGTAACGACTAAAGAAAACCTACAGGATGTGTAAGCTCTGACTTGTTCTGCTAACAAGTCATGCACTCTCTGGCATATCATAGTACATCCTCCTTGAGACCCTTCCAAGAGAATCTCTCCCTTACCTGCCTATAAGTCTCATCCAATAACATTCCTTCGAGCATCATCATCGAATGATGCTTCAAAAAAATCAAAGTGTATGCTCCTATGTCCTTATTGTCTTCTCCATTGAATACATTTACTCCAATGGGATTTTCCATGAGAACGTTCTTCGCCAGATCAGATATATGTTGAACACATGAGATCTATACCTCATCTTCATACTCTCTAACATGGAAAAAAATTCACAATTTCTCGTTTCCTCTTCTTTCAGGGTTGCAACCTTTAGCGTTGCAAGTTTTATCATGGTAACGGTTTCCTCAATTGCTAAAGAGCCCCAAAATTATCCTTTTTTATCATCTTTTCTATCTATCTTGCCTCTTATAATTGCTTAATACTCCCTTGGTGTTCTCAGAACATTCCCAAGTTATTACTTAATGGCCATTTAATGTTTATTTAATAATTATTCTTTTATTTAATTTGCTTAATGATGGAAAAGTGTGATGGAATGCTTATACTTACTTAAATCCTTGATTCAAATGTAATGTTCATTAATGTTGTGGTATGAAATTGTTTGTACCTATTTATTATTTTGGATTTAAGCTATAATGTTGCAAAATCACCATTGTGTTGATTAAAGGATTTCCTCTGTACAAAAGCACTACAAAGGAAGTGGGAACCCTTCACAAGATAACCTCACTAATATTTTGTTGTTGTGTTTCAACCCTAGAAACACAAGGAGTGTTTTTGAGGATTATGTCACCCATTTCATGGCACTATCTAGTATGATGTGAAGTGACCCATGAAGTCATTGAATGGTTAAACTATAGTTCAAATCTCAATGACTCAATTATGACTAATAGTGTTTTTTCCTTAAGAAAACATTTTGATTATTCATAGGGAGTAGTTGGTGAAGTCTTGGGATACCTCTTGGATACATTCTAGGGAATCAAAAGCCCCCCCTTTGGTTAACTAGATTGTGTAGCTTAAATAAACTTCTTTGACAAACTTCTTCGACTTCTTTTCATCAAGGATTCCTCAAACTCCATTGAGTAAGGTCCCATTCAAAGGATATCGTTGATGAATCCCCTTGTTTTCAACAAAAAACATATAGGCAATAGTTAAGGTAATTAGCCTCTTTTTTTGTTAATTGAATAAAGTTATTTATGTTGATCTCTTATATAGAAAATCATAGATAAAAAATAATTTAGAACACTTTGACATTATACTTCTTAGTATCTTAGTTCATGTTATTTACATATAGTGTATGGTACCTCTAAAGTTTGTACAAACCTGGGTTGATAATTAAAGTGAGCTATGGGGTTCAATAGTATATTGTTGTAACTCTATAGTTCGTCATTTTTTGGTGTCTTTGTCAGGGACGTTGCTAAAAACTATAGTAGGATATCATCTCTCTATATAGAATATTCAGTATAAGTTTTCCAAATTGAAAGTTGGCATTCATCCTATACGTATGCACGGTATTTTGGTTTTTATAAATTTGTAAGTAGAAAACATGCATTGCATAGAGATAAATTAGGACTTTTTCTACCAAAAACATATATTAAGTCTAGTGGAATTCAAGCAAGAACTAGTAGGCAATGGAACAAAAAGTGTTTGAAAACCCCAAGGAAGAACAAAGAAATATTGAAGATTTTTTAACATAATATGCTACATATAATCCAAGTAAAATACAACAATTCATAAAAGAGTTGTGAAAATTTTGAAGGAAGGAAAAAAAGATTATTTGTTGCAAGAGTAGCCACAAATCTTTTTCACTCCTAGATACAAGAGAGGTTAGAAAAAATTGAGCACGTGGAAGGATCTCTTTCTTTGAACATTATAGAAGAGGAAGGGGAGGATTAGCAAGCTGATTTTTAATTCCCAATCCAAGAAACAAATGAAAAAACAAGGATGACAAGCAATAATCCATCTATCATTTCCCATTTCCATGGACTTATTATGAAAGACCCTAACACATTCCTCTTCGTATTTGAATTTCTTTGTAGGACTTATGATTATAAAATGAATCTCAAAAGCTTAGGTCGTCTACTTTAAAAGAAACATCATTACATTGGTTTATGATATATGAGCTTTGATAAAAATAGCATCAATACTTGGGAGTAGATGAAACAAGTCTTTATCAAGAAATATAAAGACATTGGATACTATTGTGAGTCTTGAGACATTGGAGACGAGATCTTTAGGATGACTCGTGAGGAAGAAGAATCATTGGAAGATTATTTTGAACAATTTTAGTACAGCTATAAAAGGTCTACCAATTGTATATTGGACTCGGAGTCCCTCAAGATGATACTTGATGGTTTTAGAGCATAATGTTTGGATACATTGAATTTGATTGCAAATGGTGATATTTCATACCTTTCTTACAATTAGAAAGAATATCTTCAAAAACTATTCAAGAGTTGCCATGAAAAAACTAAAAGTTGTAAAGGATCTTCTAAACAATCCTCAAGAGCAACAACAATTCGGTTAACTAAATCTAAAATTGAAAATTCATTCAAGATACAAAAATTAATATCCTACATTTATTATCCATGTAATTAGACAATCTCCAAATTAAGAGGAAATAAAACAAAGGCCAAAAAGCATAGACAATTTTCTATTCTAAGTGTACAAAGATGCACACCAATGTTGAATGTTCATTAAACATCATGGGGGTTTGTGGTATTTGTAATGAAATTTCATAAGACAAGTCAATGTCCATCTCTACTTGGATTGAAATTTGTATACCAAGAATTTGAAGAAAACATCCAAAAGTTGTACTTCATCAATCAAAGAAGGAAAGGATCACCATAACAATTTCTACAAAGTATGCCTTATGCACACCCTAAATATTTTAATTCTAGTTGGAATAATCAAATCTATGTTTCTCAATAATGGCCAATACAAGCCCAAGCCACACAAGTGATGTCAATATAACGTCAATGCCCATTTTTCCAATTCCAACCTCAACAACAATTTCAATGGCCTAACTCCCAACAACCTTGGAGACCTCAACCACACATCAAGAAGTTTTGTTGTCACCTCAACAAAACACTAATCAACAACCCAAACAACCATAGAAGGTATGTCTAACCAACAACAAACCCAAATAATAGACCAGTTCAACCAGTATATAATAAAAAGATGGAAAATTATGCAACTTACTCGTTAATTTCTCTTGACTACAATAAGCTCAACCTTTTGGAAAAATCCTTACCTCCACTAGTTACCGAGCAATCAGAAGAAAGATAAACACAAAACTCAGCTAAAAAACAAGAATAAAATCATAACCTTTTTTGTTAGAACTCCAAAATCAAAATCTATGTATCGCAAATCAAAAAACCAATATCTAATTTATCTTAATTACAATAATGTTAAAAAAAAATGTTTCGTTTAAATAAGAACCATAAAGAGATAAACTAGCATAGACCCATCTTAAATTTATTAGAACTTTTAAGATTAGTGGTTTTCCATCTCTCTCAGTACTTAATACATATGAGGTTCATGTGGATTTATACAAGTAAAATCAAAGTCATTACATCTAAAAACACAATGTCTAATTTATTTTAATTACAAAAATGTTTAGAAAAATAAAAGAAATTGTTTCTTTTAAACGAGAACCACAAAAACATAAACTAGCATAAAACCATATTAAACTTGTTAAGATTTTAATATGCTTGATTTGCAGTTGGGTTCTCCATCCCTCTCAATACTCAACAAATTTGAGGTCAACATAAATTTATGCTAGTAAAATATATATATATATATATATATATATAT
>ML803897.1:36594-65771 GCA_009831015.1 Picea engelmannii
TTGTGGTTGACAATTGATGTTAGGGACCTAACCTCCCTAACCCCTCACGTAGGTAGAAAAATATATTTCCATGTAATAAAGGCCAATATTAATAAGGCCTATCAATAAGGAAGAATAAGTCAAATGTAAGAAGACCTAATAGAAGCTTCCGCTTTTAGAAGGATCTTCCTCTAGATTGTTCTTTTGGATAGACAGTTTTAGTATAAATAGGAGTAGAGGGTATGAGAAGTTTTGTCTTGGATATTATTGTAATAGAACTCTGCTCTACTGAAGGTTGCCCCCTTGAAGAGGCAAGTGAACATTGTTATCATTAATCAAAATGCTCTTTTTGGTGTTATTCTGGTATTGTTCTAGTTATATCATTGTTGTTCTGCCATTTCTAGCTGAAATATGTTTGTTATGCATACTATTTTATATATGGATTACTACAAGTGGTATTAGAGCACTTTCCTTGGCAGAAAATTGTGGGTTGATTTTTTTTTCAGGGTAGAGACATATTTTGGCATCTTAAAGCTACAAAGATATATCGTTACATGCATAAACCTACGGTCAGGGAGTCATACACGCAAGAAATACAAGTGGTACTTAAGCGCACATTTGTTGGCCACTCTTGTAACCCCTGTTGGTACCCCTTCTAGTGGTAACGCATCAGACAACACATGTATACAAATCAGCCTAGATCTCTTGAAGCCCTCCACAGATAAATCGATCGGCTGTCTCACTGTTATAGTGCCATCGAGAACAATACTCGGGAAGATACTCTCTAGTACTTGGGTAGTCAGGTAGTATGTCTAAGGGCACGGTCTAGGCTCATTAGTTAGTGCCCTAAAATATTGGACCGAGTACTACTCTTGGACCCCGCATGTATATCAAAGAGCTATAGCACATGGAAAACCCTTGCCTGTAGACACCCTGCATACCCTAACCCTTGGGACGGAAACAAAAACAGAATAGACAAGATCTATTGCCGCACAATTGTGACACCTGCATTTAGGTTGCGAAATTACTACACATTTCTTCCTATTAAGAATTTGGGAATTTCAACACTGCAGTATTCTTCAAATCGGAGTATAACTCCATAGGAGTAATAAAAAAAAATGGATCATGTTGGAACCATTATTTGAGTCCTATCCATTTGGATTCCTCTCTTCTTCCTTATCGTAGTCATACCTATCATTTTTCAACAAATTCTTTTTCTCATGGACCCGATCCCCTTCAAACACCCTTATTTGGGCCTTACCCCTTTGGATTCCCCTCGTCTCCCTGATTGTCGTGATACACTTCACCCATAACCCATTTTATGTGTGGTCCCACCCATCCCTTTTCGTTTTCCCTCTTCATCATGGCCCACACCCATGGCCGAGACTTGGAAGCTCACTTCAATTCCTTGTCCTCTAATTTCACAGAGACCCAACAAGAAGTGCGGCAACTCAGTGCCAATTTTTCCACCATCAATAAAACATGCATTCCTCCATAGATGCCAATTTTTCCACAATCAATAAAAACATGCATTCCTCCATAGATGCCAAAATCGAAACCATCAAACATGACCTCTCTACCCAGTTTTCATCCTTCACTACCATGATCTGCACCAAGCTAAATTACCCTGTAGATCTTCCCTCCTCTGACCCACCTTTGCACTCTGAAGGTGAAACTTCCTCTAATTCACATACTTTTCAGCCCCATCACTTTCAGCATGACCTACGCCTTCCGCATGTGGATGTGAACAAATTTGATGGCTCGGATCCCACTGGATGGATAACTCAAATGGAACATTATTTCTCTTTGTATGGCATTACAGATGAGTTGGCCAAACTCTGGTATGGTGTTCTCCATCTAGATCAAGAACGTTGGCAATGGTGGAAATGGAGATAAAATGTTCGCCAAGGGTATGTGGCTTAGACACAATTTGTGGCAGAGCTTTATGAACGTTTGACACTGACACCAACCATTTAAGTCATTTGAAAAAGTTGAAACAATCTAGCACAGTGGAAGACTTTATAGCCAGTTTTGAGTGATTAGCTTTCCATACATAGGACATGTCTGATGCTTTTTTCTGGGAATGTTTTATCAATGGCCTCAAGGATGAGATTTGTGCCCATGTCTTCATGGCTCGGCCTCAAAGTTGGGTGGAAGCTACTAAAAGAGATAAGGAATCACAACAGGTTGTCTCTTCTCAAACCCGAAAACCCTCCTTTATTCCTCACCCTAAACCAGTCACTTCCACTCCTCCTTCCACTCCACTAAAGATCCAGAAATTGACCAGGGAAGAGAAATGGTTGAATGCCAACTCAAAGGCCTTTGTTATAATTGTGATGACAAATATTTTCCTAGGCACAAGTGTAAGGAACAAAATCTTTTTATGGCCATCTCCAAGCATGTTTTGGAAGACGATGTCGAGGCCCCCCCTGTGGCCGACTCACCTGAACCCACTGACATGACCCCACCCTCCAACCCTCCCAAAGTTGAACCGGTCATTTCCCTGAATGATCTCATTGGGTTCTCTGCTCCCCAAACCCTCAAGATAATTGGTTACATTAAGCATCAGAAGGTCATCATCCTTATTGACAGTGAAAGCACCCATAATTTTATTCATCGCCACAATGCCCAAGAAACTAATTGGTATATCTATGTAGTCAATAATTTTCAAATCATGATTTCCAATGGTGGGTCCATTAAATGTGGGGGGCGTTGTGAAAATGTGTGTTTCCAAATTGGTCAGTACCACGTGAAATCTCATATGTTTGCTATCAACATGGGTGGTTGTGACATTGTGTTGGGTGCAGAATGGCTAAGGACTATGGGTCCCATTCTCATGGATTTTAAGGAATTAACCATGCAATTCAATGAGGAGGGACAACAATATATGTGTCAAGGCATCATCGTTGGTTCCCCGGAGATCATCAGTTCCCATCGCATGGAAAATATCCTCAAAAAAGGTCATTATGGCATTATTTCACAACTCCATGCCATTCATGCCACTGAGACACCCTTTGTGTCACAGGACCTCCAATCCATCCTCTCCAAACATCAAGTTGTTTTTTCCACTCCCGGGGGACTTCCTCCTTCCCATGGTGTTCATGATCATTCCATTCCCCTTGTCCCAGGCAGTCTTCCTCCCAATGTTCATCCCTATCTTCATCCATTTTCCCAGAAAAATGAAATTGAGAAAATTGTTCAAGAATTGCTCACCGTGGGTGTTATCTTTCATAGTACGAGCCCCTACTCTTCTCCTGTGGTCATGGTCCTTAATAAAGAAGGATCTTGGTGCATGTGTTTTGACTTCCGCACCCTCAACAAACTCACCATCAAAGACAAATTCCCCATTCATGTCATTGATGACCTCTTGGATGAATTGAGTGGTGCCCAATTCTTTACTAAACTTGATCTTTGTTCTAGCTACCACCAGATACGTATGAACGAGGAAGACATTTCTAAGACTGGATTTCGAACTCATGAGGGCCACTATGAGTTTTTGGTCATGCCCTTTGGCTTGTGTAATGCTCCCTCCACTTTCTAAAGCCTCATGAATCATGTCTTTCATCATTTTCTCTATCATTATGTCTTAGTTTTCTTTGATGATATCCTCATCTATAGTAGTAAAACCTGGACAGCCCATCTTGCAAATGTTAATCTTAGACAGCCCATCTATAGTAAAACCTGGACAGCCCATCGAGTTCTACATCCTACTCTCGCAGCACCAACTTTTCCTTAAACAATCTAAATGTGCTTTTAGAGCCTCGAAAGTCGAGTACTTGGGTCATATTGTTGGCAAGGCAGGTGTTAGGGTGGATCCTAAGAAGATTGAAGCTATGCAGGATTGGCCTCACCCAAAGACTCTCAAAATCTTGCGTGTATTTTTGGTTTTAACAAGCTATTATCGCAAGTTTGTTAAGAATTATGGAAATATTGTGGCACCTCTCACTGATCGCCTTAAAAATAATTATTTCACTTGAACTCCAGCAGTTGATCAATCCTTTCAAACCTTGAAGCCAACGATGTGCACCACTCCAGTCCTAGCCCTTCCTGATTTCACAAAGACCTTTGTCCTAGAATGTGATGCTTCCAGGAGAGGAATTGGAGCAGTCCTTATGCAAGATGGTCGGCCTTTAGCTTTTACCAACAAACAATTGTCAGAGTGACATTTGGGCCAATCAATCTATGAAAAGGAAATGTTGGTTAATCTGCATGCAGTGGATCTTTGGTGCCCTTATCTGGGCAGCGCTTCCAAATTAAGACAGATCATCAAAGCCTCAAGTATTTTCTGGAACAACGCCCTTCCTCCCCAAAGCAACAAAAATGGGTGACTAAGCTCTTTGGATATGATTATGACATCAATTACAAGAAAGACGAAGACAATGTGGTTGTTGATGCACTTTCATGAAAATATGAAGATGAATGGTCCATTTTTTCCCTCTCCATTGTACCAAAGTGGCTCCAAGCTGTTCGTCAGGAATGGCTACAAGATCCCAAAATTCCGCATCTGATCCAACAATTGCAGGCCAATTCTCCAACTTCCCCAGCTTATTCTTGGCACAATGATGAGCTTCGCTACAAAGGTCGTTTGTATTTAAGTAAACAGTCACAACTTGAATCCACGGTACTTTCTGAGCTTCATGCTACACCCACAGTTGGGCACTCTGGGTTTACCAAAACCTATGACCAGGTCAAATGTTCTTTTTTCTAGGATGGTATGAAACAGGACGTTCGCAATTTTGTGGTAAAATGTGATGTTTGTCAACACCACAAGGGAGAAACAGTCAAAGCTCCTGGCACACTAAAACCGCTTTCAATTCCACCTACTATTTGGAGGGATATCTCTATGGATTTTACTGTGGGCTTACCTAAATCGCGCAATAAATATGTCATCATGGTGGTCGTTGATCGTCTTTCCAAGTATGCTCATTTATGTGCTCTTCAACACCCATTTACCGCCTCCATTGTGGCTCAATGTTTCATGGATCAGGTCTTCAAGCTTCATGGCATGCCTCATTCTATTGTTTATGATCGAGACCCCACTTTCACCAGCAATTTTTGGCAAGAACTGTTCAGGCTACAGGGCACCCAATTGCATCGCAGCACAGCTTATCATTCCCATATTGATGGTCAAAATGAAGTTGCCAACAAGTGTTTGGAAACATATTTAAGGTGTTTTGCAACTGAAAGGAAAAATCAGTGGGTTGAATGGTGGTACATCACTTCTTACCATACAGCTACCCTCATGACTCCTTTTGAAGCAGTATATTGACAAAAGCCACCTTCAGTTCTCTCATACCTACCAGGTGTCTCGAAGGTCCAAGCAGTTGACCAAACGCTTACAGTTCGAGAGGATATTCTTCATACCCTCAAAGAGAATTTGGTCAAGGCCCAGAATCGCATCAAGCAATAGGAAAATCAAGGTCGCTCTGAACGTAAATTTTCTAAAGGAGACCAAGTGTTTCTTCTATTGCAACCTTATAAGAAAACTTCCCTCAAGGCTGACCATTGTCAGAAACTAGCGCCCAAATTTTATGGTCCTTATACCTTTCTCAAGCATGTGGGACAGGTGGTCTATCAGTTAGCTCCCATTCATTATAAGCTCCAACCTGTTTTTCATGTCTCCTGCTTAAAGAAGGTGATTGGAATTAAGTGCCAAACTCAAACCAGCCTTCCTGAGTTGGATGAAGAAGGCTCCATCTAGTTGTAGCCACAAGCATTTTTGGACCAGTGTGAGTGTCGTCTATGTTAGTGCACCATCAAGGAAGTATCAATCCATTGGAAAGATACCACTCCAACAGATGCCACTTGGGAACTAGCTACTATTCTGCAGCAATTTCCTCATCTCAAGCCTTGAGAACAAGGTTTTTTTTAAGGGGGAGGACATGTTAGGGACCTAACCTCCCTAACCCCTCACATAGGTAGAATAATATATTTCTATGTAATAAAGGCCAATATTAATAAGGCCTAGCAATAAGGAAGAATAAGTCAAATGTAAGAAGACCTAATAGAAGAATCTGCTTCTAGAAGGATCTTTCTCTAGATTGCTCTTTTGGATAGACAGATTTAGTATAAATAGGAGTAGAGGGTTGAGAATTTTTGTCTTGGACATTATTGTAATAGAGCTCTGCTCTGCTGGAGGTTTCCCCCTCGAAAAGCCAAGTGAACATTGCTATCATTAATCAAGGTGCTATTTCTCGTGTTATTCTGGTATTATTATGGTATTGTTCTAGTTATATCATTGTTGTTCTGCCATTTCTAGCTGAAATATTTATATTTTGCATACTATTGTATATCTCGAATAATACAATTGAACTTCCCTCCATCTAAATATTTTAAAGAAAAAAGGGGGATCGCACAAGGTTTTTCTAAGAAAAAACCTAAGTGATTTGCATTTAGGTTTTTTCATCTCTCCTAATATTTAATAGAATATAGGTTAATATGGATATACACTCTCAAAGAGTAAAAATATTTTAATTCTAGCTGGAATAATCAAATCTATGTTTCTCAAGAATGGCCAATACAAGCCCAAGCCCCACAAGTGATGTTAATATAACATCAAGGACAATTTTCAATTCCAACCTCAACAATAGTTTCAATGGTCTAACTCCCAACAACCTTGGAGACCGCAACCACAACATTAATAAGCTTTGTTGTCGCCTCAACAAAACACTAATCAACAACCCAAACAACCACAAAAGGCATGCATGACCGATACCAAACCCAAAGAATAGACCAGTTCAACCAATATATAATAAGACGATGGAAAATTATGCAACTTAATCGTTAATTTCTCTTGACTACAATAAGCTCAACCTTCACTTATGAAAAGTAACAACAAAATGCTTTACCTCCACTAGTAAACGAGCAATCAGAAGAAAAACAAACACAAAACTCAGCTAAAGAAAACAATAAAATCATAACCTTTTCTGTTAGAAATCAAAAACAAAATCTATCTATTACAAATAGAAAAAAACTAAGTGATTTGCACTTAGTTTTTTCATCTCTCTCAATTTTTAATAGAATATAAGTTAATATGGATATACACTCTCAAAGAGTAAGAAGATAATTTTAATCACCTTGAATTTTACCTTCACAACCTTGAATCTTGTATTTTTGGACTTGATCCCAAAAAGGAATAAGCTACACAAAAACACCATCCACCCAATTAAAAGTACAAAAGATAATAAGATGATATTAAAATTAAATCACGTCAAAGTCTATGGGAAAGTGATCTAACAAATTACCAAGAAAGTCCTCACATTTCTATAAATGATGACAACTACTTTTGTAGTTTATTTAAGATATTCTAACAATGTTCAATTCTGTTTTTTTTGGCCTTTAGGCCCCTAAAAAGAATTGCACAAAAACTGTCCATCCAATTAAAAATACAAAAAATAATAAATTTGTATTAAAATTTAAACAAATCAAAGTAAACTATCACACTGCAAAGCAACTCCTTACATTTTCTCTAGATTTGACTTTAAAATGTTTTAATTAATAAATGTCAAATTTCTTGTTTCACTTTACCTCCCTCTATTTTGTTTTTCTAATTTTTGTTGAGTACTTTCACAATTACAAAAGCATGGCAACTACTTGGTGATTTGGATCAATGGATCCTCAAACCAATGGCTTCACTTTCCCAAAGGTTTGGAAACAAACAACCTCTATTCTACACTGAATATAATGAGCCTGTATTACAAAGAACCCTTTTTGTTTATCATTTTGGCATAAGAATGGGCAAAGTTTTAACAAATACAATGGTATAATAAGTTAAAGGATTACATGTAACCTATTCAATAAATTGTCATTGATTTAGAATTCAATATGATACATAACTTTTTAGAGAGGAATTAACGAAGGAATAAGGTGACAAAAATTGATGAAAATGTTAAAAAGTATCGACATATTTTTTGAAAGTGGATCCAAAAAAATTATGACTGCCTACAAATATCATTAATAATACTCTTTTTTACTTATCATTCTTCAATAAGAATTAGGCGAAGCTTTAGCAAAAGTGAGAATGGAATAATATATTAAACACCTACATATGGATTCTTCAATGACTACTTTTAAGATTTTGATTAACAAATACTCCAACCAATGGTTTCACTTTCCCAAAGTTTTCGTCAAAGTTAAACAATAACCATAACTCTTTCCTAAAGTTTTCGTCAAAATTAAACAATAACCATTTATTGAATAACTCTATATTAGAAACACTTATTTTTATCACTCTCCCATAATAAATTGGGTAAAGCTTTAACAAATGTGAGAATGTAATAATGGGCTGAAGGGTAACTTGTCCAATAAAATATGTCACCATGTTAAAATTGTGCATGATAAATAACTTCTTGGGGAGGCATTAGAATAGCGAAAGCATAAATTGATTAAATTATTGAAAATCATCAATATGTGTTTTGAAAGTGGATCCTTTAAATTTTAAAAGCATTAAATCTAGCATATAAAGGTTAGCACTACAAATGAATAGCACCCAAAACTTGAAGTTGACCCAACTACTTATTCATCACTTGAGAAATTGATCCTTAGTGAGCGGGTAACATGCCACCATATTCATGGGCAACAAATGCAGGGAGGGTTGTACTCGATCACGATGGACATTATGAGGTGGTTGATGCATGGGGCTTGGGATAAGACATGATCAACGATGAAGAGGTTCTTAATGTATATTAAGGTTTCAAGTTATTAAGAGGCAAGAGATGAAAACCGTCACCATTATAGGTGACTTATTATTCATTATCCCACAACTAATCTAAGGGAAGTCAAGATCATTCAAAGGATAACCAAGTAGATAGAAGGATTTAGTGTAATGTACATCCACGTCACACTTTGCATAAATTCTCAAATAATCATCATGGCCAATGTTGAAGCCCTTCTCCCTTCAACTAGCTTGCCCCTTAAATCCAAGACGAAGGGCAAACAAGGATCTATAGTTTGGCAACATGCCCCCATATGTGTTGTTACCTCTCACTCAAAACCACATTACTTATGAAGGAATGATATGAATGGATCAAGAGGTGCACACTAGATACTCATGAAGGAACAACATCAATGGACAAAGAGGTTTTTTCCATAAATTCGAGCTTAGGGCCCTAGTTTAACTTTTTTATTGACTCAAGCATCCAATCAACAAGCAAGCAACAACTACTCTTACAAACAAAGCATCTTGCAAACAAAACTGACCTTGGGGCGCTTAGAGGCATGAAAGCCCTGGCAAGGGCCAAATCATGATACTCCTTTCCTTAAATGTCAGAGGGGTAGGAGGACCCCTAAAAATTGCCTCCCTGCATAGATTACTTTCTAGAATGCTTCTAAATATTATCTTCCTACAAGAAACGCTTGTAGGTGAGATAAGGCCAGACTCTTCATGTATTCTCATCATCCTAAGTGGTTGATGTGTGATGTCAGTTCAGTAGGAAATTTTGGGGGACTTTTGGTGACCTCGGATCCAAAAAAGTTTGATTTGGTTCCTTTCTTAAGTTGTGGTAGCATTTTTTTGACAGATACACGCTTAGCAGATAATAAATTGATCTCTCTTTTAAATGTCTATGGCATGTGCACAGAGAGAAAGTTGTTCTAGGACAAGGTGGATAGTACTGGCATGTTAGCTCACAAAGACTTGATTGTAGTTGGGGATCTAAATTTTACGGTCAGTGCGGGAGAGGTTTGGGGTGACTCGGCACATTTGGACCCAATGGCGGCTTATTTTAAAGACATTTTCATGAAAAACCAACATGTTGACATTCTTCCGGCTGATGTGGTTCCTATGTGGTGCAATGGTAGGAACGGTCAGGAAGAAATCTCAAAGAGACTTGACAGGGTTTATGTTTCAGAGGACCTCATTTCCACTGCTGGGAGATACATGTCCTGGGTAGCCTATCCTTATGTTTTCGATCATGCTCATGTTCTCCTACAATTTGGATTTAACTCAAACTCTGTAGCACATCCCTTCAAGCTAAACTCATTGTGGCTGAGAGATGATGCCTTTGCATTGATAGTTCAGGAAGTGTGGAATGATCACCATTTTTTGCAGGAAACCAGGGCTCAAAGGAGATTAGTTTGGAAGTTAAAACAGCTTAAACTTTGGGTAAAGGCCTGGGCAAAAGAAAAAAGATTACAGAACCATATAATCTTTGAAAAGCTTGAGGAGGATCTAGAATTTTATTACCAACAGAAATCAAAAGGATTGACGAGCATAGAGTTGGATGTGTTCATCTAAAGTCTTTAGAGGAATAACGCAATAAGCACCTCCAAGCAGAAGAGGAGCAGGGAAATATGGATTAAAAGCGAGGACAAGAATAAAAAAAAAACCATCAATTTGCAAGTCACGGAAGGAACATCAAGCATATTTGGGAGATCATGGATGAAAACGATATGGTCCACTCAGGTCAGGAGGCACTGAAAAAAGAAGCTACCAAATATTTCAACAATTTCTTTGAGGACACAGGACAAAACAACATTATGGATCAGGTCTCTACTGTAAGGCTCTTCCCACGCCTAGTCGAAGAAGAGGGCGTTCTTTCTCTTGAAAAACCTTGTACCAGAGAGGAAATTCATGAGGTCCTAAAAGATTTTTCCAAGGACAAGAGTCCTGGGCCAGACGGGTGGACAGTCGAATTCTTCATTCAATTCTTTGACTTGGTCAAGGAGGATTTGCTAGAAGCAGTTGAAGAATCCAGGATAAAAGGTGAGGTTATCAGATCTCTCAATTCGACTTTCCTAGCGTTAATTCCGAAAGTCAATAAACCCATTTCTTTTGGCAACTTTAGACTAATCGCTCTGTGCAATTTGTGTTACAAAATTATTGCAAAACTCGTTGCCATTAGGATTAGACCTATTCTCTCCCGATTTGTATCTGATGAGCAACTGGGTTTCCTAAAAGGAAGACAGATTCTAGATGCAATTGGTACTGCTCAGGAGTGTCTACACAGTATAAAGCTAAAAAAAGTTAAAAACTATGATATTGAAGCTAGACTTAAAAAAGGCCTATGACTGCATAAACTGAGATTTCTTAAGATTGCCACTTTTACAAACAGGTTTCGGGCTCCCAACTACCAACTAGATTTTGAGTTGTGTGAACACAGCTTCTTATGCAATTCTGATAAATGGGGAGTCCACTTCTTTCTTCCAGAGCAGCAGAGGCCTAAGACAAGGTTGTCCACTTTCACTTCTTTTGTTCATTCTAGTGATGGAAGGACTCAGCTTATCACTAAAGAAAGGCCATGTTGAAGGAAAGTTGATCGGGATTAAGGTGTTCAAATTAATTAAGAATCTTCACCTTCTCTTCGTGGATGATGTCCTCATAATGTCTAAGGCTTTGATAGAAGAGTGGAAGGTGATTGAAAAAATACTATGTGTATTTTGCAAAGTGATGAGCCTGGTGATAAATCTTTAAAAATCTACTTTTCACTATTATGGGGTGCAACAGGAGGTTTTAGACTCCTTCAAGGATATCTACCCTTATAACTTCGTTGAACTTTCAGAAGGGTTTAGATACCTTGGCTATTTCCTAAAATCTTAGAATTACAAGGCAAAAGATTGGCATTGGCTTATTTCAAAATTTAAAAAAAGGATAAATCTTTGGTGTAATCGTTGGCTCTCCCTAGGTGGACGTTTTGTTCTCATAAAAGTTGTCCTTGAGAGCCAACATGTTTATTGGATGGCATTGGCAAGTTTCACGGCTTCGGTTCTCAACTGAATCATACAATTGGTCTTCTCTTTCCTTTGGTCAGGCAGTAAGGAAAAACAACATTTTCACCTTTGCAGTTGGGAGGTTATCACAAGACCCAAACATTGTGGAGGTTGGGGCTTGAGGAACATCCATCTTTTCTACACGACGTTGTCGACAAATACTCTCTGGAGAGTCTTGATGAAAATGGCATCTGGCATCAAGTTATCAAGGATAAGTATCTCCCCTACGGCTTGATGACTACCTAGCTAAGATCGACTACTAATCAAACGACCCTGGCATCTCAGACTTGGAGAAATATTCTTAAATCTCTTCATCTTGTGTTACATTGGTTATGTTGGAGTCCTAGTTTTGGTCACTCAATTTTATTAGGCAAGGACTTGATCTTGGGCTTGGGTAAAACATCTATTTTTTCACAAGATCTTGTAGCCTCCCTAAACCAAAGAAATATTCACTATCTTTACCAAGCCAGCAGAGCTTTACGACCAGGAACAATCTGCTCCTCCTGGTAAGAAGTGATGAGCTTGGTCTTGTTGGACTTCAAGCTACAGAATGGGACTCTTTTAGAAGATCCTTGATTGGCTCTGGTGTACAACTTATTGACAGGCCAGATGAGTTGAAATGGATTGGAGGAGACAATTCAGGCCTCCTCACAATTAAAAATGTCTACTCCTCCCTAGCCTCAAAATTGTGGAAAAATACTATTGGAGGTTGGAGGAAAAAAATGTGGACATGGGATTGTGCCCTCAAATTAAAACTCTTTGTTTGGCTTACTGTGGAAAATTAAATACTCACTTGGGATAATCTCCAATGCAAAGGTTGCACTAGGCCTAGTTGTTGCCATTTGTACAAAAGAAATCGGGAGTCTATAAAACACTTGTTGGTTAATTTCTCTTTCACTATTGAAGTCTGGGCTAGGGTCAAAAGAGCATTAAAAATCACAACTAGCTTGGAAGGAATTTCAATGATCGATTGCTTTGAAAGCTGGTTTAAACAGAATTTCTCGTATCCCTCTCTGCCCGCCTTTATCTACCAATACATCTGGTTAGAACGCAACAAGGTCATCTTCGATTCTGGGAGTCTTTCTATTCAGTGGGTGGTCTGTAGAAGTCTTGGCAATGTTGGCGTTTTCAATAAAGAGGAGAAAGTTCAACACTATAGATCAACAAAGCCCACACCAAAAGACAATATGACATTTGGGTGGTTTGATGGAGCCGCTCAACAAAGTGGTGTTGGAGGGATGTTAAGGATTAATGATCATTCGACATACAAATGGACCTTAAATTGTGGACCATGTTCAAACACTAGGGATGAACTTTTGGGTGTTTGGGCTACTCTAACCCTGGCTTCTCGACTAAACATCACTGAATCACAAGTTTTTGGTGACTCAAGAATAGTCATAGACTGGCTAAACAGGAAAGGAAATCTGCAGGTTGTTACTCTGGACTACTGGAAGGAAAGGATCAAAGACCTTAGCAAACTTTTTAGCCCAATCTCCTTTTCTCATATCTACAGAGACAGTAAGAAAGAGGTAGATCGGTTATCAAAGCAGGCCCTTCGAATGCAAAAAGGAAAGATAATTTACAACCTATGGGAGGATGGAAATGAGGGTCCCACTTTATTCTTAAATCTCTATTAGTTGTAGCTCTTGCTCTTTTTGTTGTCATAGTCTACTGATCTCTGTTAGTTTTTTTACCGGGGAGTTTTTTGTGTGTGTGGATGATGCTTGTGAATATGGGGCTTACATGTCCCCATTGATGCAGCCTGTGAGCTGGCTTTCTTTTTCATATCTTCTTTCCTATGCTGACTACTAATGTAATTTCTGTCTTGAGCACAGTTATATAATATAAATATAACAAGAAATTTTATGTGGAAAAAAAGCAATAACTACTCTACTTTAGATTTAACATTGGGACAAAAATGCCCTACCACGCTACAGAGGTCGTGTTCAACTAAGAAGCCACAAATGAGGAGTAATTATTCCACCAAAGTCATTCAAGGCTCACACCTAGCCCCACTCATTTTTGCAAGCACAAGCATACAAGCACAAACACATGGATGTCATTTTATAGACTCGACCCACCTGGAAGGGATAACAACAACTTGCTTGTAACAACCCAACAAGCCACGAGTGAGGAATATATATTCCAACAAAGTTGTCCAAGTCTCACACTTGGGCCCACCCATTTTTGCAAGCACAAGTTCCCACAAACACTAATGCAAACACATGCATATCATTGTAAAAATGTGAACCCAAGTGGGGGTGATAAGAACACCCTGCCTTTACCGCCCAACAAGAAACTATTAACATCCTAATTTAAATTTTACTTAAATGTTTTACAATTTTTTGTTTATTCTAAGCCAATGTTAAGCAATGCTCTAGAAATTTTGGAGCAAGGAGATTCTTCTATCTTTTAAGTGTATTCTGTCTATTGCTTGAAGTTATTACTTTCGAATATTGTAAAAGTATAATCGCAACTAATTTTTGAAATACAAATACAACCATTAATTAAAAATGATCAAAACAAAATCCAAACTACAAATCTCAAAAATGATTTCTATTATATGTTTGAATGTTGTTTGGATATAACTACATCAAATTTTCAAAATACAAAAATAACCCTTGGTTTTCAAAAAAAAATGTGGTGCATATTCACCATTAAACCATAACCCTTGGTTTTCAAAAAAATGTGTGCATATTCACCATTAAATCATAACCCGTTGATAGTTATCAAGATCTTCGATAATGTTTGTCAAACATTATAAAAGAAATTGAAATCTATGACTTCCACAAAAATATTGTAAAGTTCATAGCTAGATGATCCGACATGCATCTTTCGTGGGTTAAAAGGATACCTTAGACCAAATAATTTTCTCAATCGTTTATATGTTTGAGTGTATTTCTCACAGCCCTCAAAATGATTCTTGAAGATTAAGGAGTTTTAGAAAAATCATTTGGGAAAGTAACAAATAAAAAGAGAAAGAAACACTGAGTGATGACTTGGAAGCAAGTGTCAAAACCTGCAGGCAAGCAAAACCAACTAATTGAAACTTGTCAACACGGCCTTTAATGCATCTGTGTTGGCATAGTTGGGTGAGAGCTCGTGATTTATAGTGAAAAAACCGAAAGGAAACTTAAGAACTACAAAGATATAGTTTGGCATGATATTATTTGGTTGCCGCGCTTGCATTTTAAGTTTAACAAAATGGAAAAAGCGCGAATTTATGATCCATGGAATGGCTGCCCACAAATTGATAATCAAATATGCAACGAAGCAAGAAGGGTAGATAAAGTCAGGGAACATCAACATCTATTGGAGACTCGGGGTCTTGGAAAACTGTTCATGGAGACTCAGAAACCATTCAAAGGTTGGCAACTAAATCCATCTCAATAGGAGAGAGCAGCTTCAGATATTAGAATCCTTAAAATAACATCCCAACCAAGGTTGTTGATATAGGGTAAAGGATTCGTTCAAATGTAGGGGGATATACATTGAAAAATCTTTCCAAAAATTAAGTATGGAAGAAGATGGGAATCCTCACGATGGCCCATGATTGTATAATTTTCCGAGGGATATACATTGAGAAATCTTTCCAAAAATTAAATAAGAAGATAGGCATCCCCAAGATGTACAATTTTCCTACTTGGTTGAGTAACAAGATTCATACTCAAACTGCACAGGCACAGAGAAAACAAAGATTAAGGCTAACTAGTTGCTGAAGATGTGCTAAGCATCTTGTAGCTTCCTTGCCTATCAAGGAACTTTGGAAAATCAACTCAAGCACATATGGAAGTTATTGTGAAAGAAATGGACGGGATAAAAGGGATTATAGTTTGGCATGATATCATAGATGGTAAAAGCTTGGTTGATGCTCTTGCATTAACTGAGAATGGAGAAGGTGTAAATTTATGATCATCGGAGATGAGAATCCTTAAAAAACATCCCAACCAGCGTCGTTGGTATGAGTTAAAGAAGCCTTCCAAATGCAAGAGGTGCATACAGTAGAGAAATCTTTCCAAAAATTATAGAAGATAGACATCCTCACGGTGGCCCAAGATTGTAGAATTTTCCTTCTTAGTAAATAATACTAAGATTCATGCTCAGGTTGCACAGAGAAAACAAGGAATCCACGATTGACTAGTAGCTGAAGATGTGTTAAATATCTTGTAGTTCCCTTGGCTCTTAAGGAACTATGAAAAATCAACTCAAGCACATATGGAAGTTATGAAACCTAAATTTTCAAAAATAGAATCTGCAACACAGCACAGATTTAAATAGAGTCATGTCAACTATTCCATCTCCTAGCTTACTAAACTCTCAAGGAACTTTGGGAAATCAGCTCAGGTGTTGTACTCGGTACATATGGAAGATATGAAACCAAAATTTCCAAAAATAGAATCTAAAACCAAGAACAGATTTAATATAAAGTCACGTCAGCTTATTCCGTAATCAACAACGCAAAACCAACCGTTGAAGATACCAAAACACATCCCAGGAAATTAGATTCGAAGCTTGAAAACTCGAAACTTGAATCCTGTTACTCCCAGAAAAGTACAACCATTAGGGAGGGCAACCCTGCTGGTATCAAACTGTAAGAAGAGGTGTAGCAAGTGCCCCCAACCTTGAAGGGAGGTTGAGCTTGCCTATTTCAGAAAATAAGGTACATCACGGACAAGGATATTCCCCTCCACGACCCTATGCCTCACCAGCTTACTGAGCTGTCCACAGCTACTGATTGATTAAGATATGCTATCAGATTGTTTTTCTTAATGCTTTCTATAGCAGTAGCGGTAGCCCAGCCTTGGCATTTTGGTTTAAACTTTATAATACTAAATAAATTGACATAAATATTTAAGAGTAGTATCTGATTTTGTAGGTATAAATTTCACACTACCGGGAGGCGACAGGATTTTTCTCTTTCGGAAAAAGGAAAAAAAATCGCATGTCATTTCTCAAATCTTCAAGCTTCTCCTTGTCATTTCTAAATAAATGCTTGCAAGCCTTCTGTGTTTTACTATATATTTTTTCATTAATTAATTCTTTGGACTGTCTCAAATTCTTGGTTTTTTCCAACAGAAAAATTGTTCATTATATTAAATATATAATTTGTGCACATGGCAGAACCTGTACCATTTGCTTACAACCTTCAAAGTTCTTACGACCTTCAAACTGAGAAAAACAGTCATGGCTAAAAACTGAGCCAATTACATGACCTTCACATGGCAAATATATGTACTAATCTGTAGAATTTTTAGAATCCAATCCATATGTAACAAAAAGCATGGTCTATTTTTCTGACTGTCCCATGGCTAAGAACAGTATGTCCTCAAAAATGAAACTGTCACACTTCAACTGATTAAATAGAAAAATGACACTATAAGATGACTAGATGCTAGAAGAGGTTAAGAAAGAGAGTGGGACCCTCGTGTCCATCAATCCAGTGGTTGTATGTGATTTTTCCTTCTTGTTTCTGTAGTGCAATATTGGAGAGTAAATCAGCATCCTTGTTGTGATCTCGATAGATATGTGAGTAGCTGATCTCCCTGAAGATGGTTTGTAGCTCTCTGATTCTGTCCTTCCAGGCCAAAAAGTGAAATAACCTGCAATTTTTCTCTGCAATTCAACCAGTCAATTACGATTTTAGAGTCACCAAATATTTGTAATGCTTCAAGGTTGATTCTTGCTGCCAAGTTTAGTGTAGCTCAGACTCCGAGTAATGCTACCCTGGTGTTTGTGCCTTGACCACAGTTGAAGGTCCAAGTGTAATAAGAATTTTCAGTTATCCTTAGTATTCCCCCAGCTACAATCTGAAGACCATTTCACTGTGCTGCTCCATCAAACCAACCTGCAAGTGTGCCTCCTCGTAAGTGGATCTTCACTTTTTTTGGGATCGCCACTTTTAATGTGATTGTCGAGGTTGCAACTAATACGAGTGTTTTATAAACAACTGCGCTAACAGATGGGTTCCCATTTTCAAATACTGACTTGTTTCATTCCAGCCAAACAAACCAGCAAACCAAAGAAGGAAGGGTGAGAAAGTTTCTCTCTGTTTTGGCCCAATATTCATAACAAGTAGTTAGAGAGTTCCCTTCCCAAACAGAATTTATCTTTTGTTCAATTTTTATCCTATCCCAGACTTGTCTTGTAAAGGGACACTTAACAAATAGATGCAGTACTGTCTTTGCTTCACTTGTACACAGTTGACAAATGCTAGGACCTTCCCAGCCTTTCCGTTGCAATGTGTCCCAAAGTAAGGATTTTGTTTTCAATGGCTAACCAGGTAAACAGTCTGATTTTTTGAGGTATGTTCCAGGACCACAGGTGTCTTTTCCAGCCACCTATAGTATGATGCCTGAGTTTATTTGTTAATACAGTATAGACATTTTTGACAGAGATGAGTCCCGATTTATCTCCCCCAGTCCACAAAAGCCCATCCTCTATGTTTTGTAGCTGCACTCTGAATCCCAAGAGCGCCTTGCAGTAGCCGTCCCATTCCAACACCACGTCTCCAGTGAGTCCGATTTCATCACTGGTTTTCCAACTGACTGATAAAAACCCAGTCCTATAGGTACCTCTTGCTTGGTAAAGGTATCTAATATTATTAAAGTTTAAAGATGTTATGAGCTGTGGAGATAAGAAGAGGTATTTCCTAGACCCAAGATACAATCCTTACCAACAATTACTGAGTGTCCGGATCCCGGATTCCAACACAGCCAGTGGGTAATCAGATTTACCGACTTCACAAGATTTTTCCAAGTCTCTGAGGCCGCTCTCGATGTGTTATTTGTTGTTCTGAACCAGGTGACAACCGAACAATGGGGAAGATATTTGTCTTTTATTACCAAATGCCAGATCCCCTCCTTCGTTAGCACACACCAGAGTGAATTTGCAGCTAATGCTCTGTTGAAAAGAAAAATATTTCTAATGCCCCATCCTCCCTTTTGTTTTGGCTTGGCCAGTAAGTCCCAACTGCATAAGTGAAGATGAGGTTTTTCTGTACAACCCAACCATAAAAAGTTATATGTTAACTTTCTAATCTTGTCTAGCACCAAGGCTGGAATGGCTGCCAATGCCATCCAAAAAACTGGAAGGCTTTCGAGTAATGCTTTGATAAGTGTAAAGCGGCCTCCTAAGGATAGCCAACGGTTGCACCAGTGACCAATTCTTTTCTGGAAACTTGCTACTAGCCAAGTCCAATCTGCTGCCTTACAAGAATCAGCTTTTAGAAAGTAACCAAGATACTTAAATCCCTCAGAAAGATCTACAAAATTGAATGGGAAGACTTCTTTAAAAAGTTCCAAGGAAGGTTCTTGTATGCAAGCATAGTGAAAGGTAGACTTTATTCAGTTGATTTTCAGTGCCGAGGCACCACAGAAGGTGTTCAGAATGTCTTTTATTTCCTTACATTCCTGTAAAGCATCATTAGTCATGATCAAAATGTCATCAACAAAGAAAAGATGTAGGATCTTTACAATCCTGAAGACCTTTACCCCTGTCAACTTCCCTTCCGCCTGTCCTTTTTTAAGCTGCAACCTGCAGGCTAAGACCTTCCATGATTAATATGAACAGCAATGGAGAGAGCCGGCAGCCCTGCCTCAGTGCTCTGCGACTGTAGGAGAAAGGTGATGTTTCACCATTTATAAGGACAGCAAAATTTGCACTAGTCACACAGCTCATTAACCACTTGGTGGTTTGTTGTCTGAAGCATGATTGTATCAATATCAATCTTAAAGTCCCAATCAATACAGTGAAAAGCTTTCATTAGATCCAATGTCAAGATTATCGCCTTTGATTTCTTCAACTTTATACTATGCAAACATTCATGGGCCGTACCAATGGCGTCCAAAATCTGTCTGCCTTTTAAGAATCCCAATTGTTCACCCGACAAAGTCCGTGAAAGTATCGGCTTTATCCTGTTTCGATAACCTTTGAGATCAATTTATAACACAAGTTACAGAGAGCGATAGGTCTGTAATCGCCAAATGTAGTAGGATTGTTTACATTGGGAATTAGTGTTAGAAAAGTCGAGTTTACAAAACCTATCACTTTTCCATTAGATCTTGTATCTTCCACCATTTCCAGCAAATTGGCACCCACTAAATCAAAGAAATGTAGAAAAAACTCTACAGTCCAGCCATCGGGGCCCGGGCTTTTACCTTTAGCAAACAACTTAAGGACTTCCCAGATTTCCTGCTTAGTGCAAAGGCTATCCAAAAGTATGGAATCCGCCCCTGTGATGAAACGAGAGAAAAGTCTGGCTACCGAGACTTGTTCTGCAATACTTGTGTGATCAGAAGCCCCATAAAATGATTTGAAGTGTCTTGTGGCTGTTGTCTTTAGTGTTTTTTGTCCAGAATGGATATGTCCAGTTTCTTCTTTGATTTCCCAAATATGTTTTTTACTTCTGCTAGAACTTGCATAATGATGAAAGAACTTTGTATTTTGATCTCCGCTTTCTATCCAGGTTGCCCTGCTTCACTGTCTCCATAATTTTTCTTCTGCTAGGAGGATCTGATTTCATTCAGTTTCTAGTAGCTTCAAATTGTTGTCCCTACCTCAAGTTCCCCCCTCCAACAAGTCTGCTTGTAGGCTGGCCTGTAATTCATCCTCCAGCTCTTCTAGTCTTTGAATTTTTTGCCTTCTAAGATTTTTAGCCTAGGATTTGATTCTTTGCGGGTCTTTAGTTTCCAAACTATCCTATGTTGTAACCCCAGTTCGGTCTGAAAAAATGGAGCATTCCAGACTTCTTTTACTATAAATGAGAAATCTGCCTCAAATTTAACTTAAAAGGATAAGTTATCAAAAAAGGAGGAGAATCAAATTGTAGTAAAATTGGAGCATGGTCCGATAGATATGGATAGGCCACCCATGACCTGATCTTGCCATCGCCAGTTGCCAGGTCTTCTAACATAAATACCAGTCCAAGTGTTTTGTAATATTCTCTGAGCCTGATCGGCCATTACGCCAAGTTGGAACTATCTCATCCGGGACTATATCCACAAGACCATGTGCTCGAAAAAGATTATGTAACCAGCCAACCAGTCCTGGTGTGTCCAAGGTCCACACACTTCCACGGCGTTTAGAGTGAGATTAAAGTCCCCTGCAGCTATCAAATTATTATGTGCTAGTAGGCCCCTGGTGGCCACCTTGTCCCAGAATAGTTCTGCCAGCACAGGGTCCATGGACATTAAGAAGCATGATCGGCTGTTTATTCCAGAGACAGGTACCTGTCAGGAAAATTCCACCACAGCATAGCTAAGGAGCTAGTTCAAATTTTGAAGGGTCCCAAGTCACTAAAAGTCCCCCAGAGGTTCCCACCGAGCTAACAACGCAGGTTAGCCAAGAGGGGCGAAAGTTGTTCAAAAAAGTCCTGGCCTTATTTCCATAAGTCCCAACTGCTCTCCCTCAATTTCAAGGCCCCCCCCACCCCTCTGATATTGAGGGAGAGCAAGATCATGGCTTGGCTCTCGCAAGGGCTTTCATGCCTCCAAGCGCCCCGAGATCTGTGAGAGTTGTGAGGTTTACTTCTGGGAGAGGAGTGAGTTCTGCCTTTTTACGAGCACTTCTAGTCTTTAATGGAGAGAGCTCAAAACCCAAACGATTCGACCAAGTAAAATCTTTCCCCAGGCCCAGCCTTGTATTATCCAAGCATCCCGAGACCCCACCAGGCTCTAAGGTACGAGATACATAAACACACAAGGGCACGAGAGTTATGAACTCATCCTTTTTTAACCAAGTTGGCTACAAATCCCCAAAAAAACTGATTTTTAGTTGTTTCAAAAAGTTATAAACTTAGTTATAAACGTCACAACCACCAACGGAAGAATTTCTGTCACCTAAAAACTCCACTCAATCTTATTGATGTCAATATGATGTATAGTGCATACACAGCTCAATTAATTTTTTCCCAATCCAAAGACATTTCCGCTTTGCCTCTTTATTTGGAACAACAGATGCTAAGTTCTTTCGGCACTTCTTAGTGAAAAGCCTTGCATTTGTCTAAATTTAAAATTGGATTAAATATGTTCCACACTTAGTTTGAGATATGAAAATGAAGAGACGACAGGTGCAGATTTGCCTAGGGTTTAGGTACAGTATCCAACAATATTGTTGAAGCCTAAGCATTATGGAAGGGTATCGATATCGCTCATGATCAGGGGATTAGGAGGATCACCATTCTCAGTGATTCTTTGACTGTGGTAAGGGCTCTCATTAAGGGTCAAGTGGTGGGGAACAATGTTCTAGCAAACATATTTGCAAGAACCTCAACTCTTCTCAAGGAATTTCATCTATATAGGCTCACCCACATTAAAATAGACTTAAACCCCTTGGCCGATCATTGGGCCAAAGCAGGGTCAGAGTTAAACAAAGGCGTAATCATTGTTAAGGTTTAAATGAAGGCACAATCATTGTTAATGGAGTCCAATCTACACATTCGATACCATTGTATGACTTGTTTTTTAATACAACAAGACGGGTGGCAGTACAGACAGTTTCAAATTCATGCACTCGGGCCAGTGTTGTATTTGATATACCTTAAGCATAGATGTAGCAATGAACACAGATTGTGTGAAATAAATTTGCCTTGGGGGATGGCTCTTGCTGAGATTATAGATGGTCCTCAGACCAGAACAGTAAGCTCGTGTTTTGGGAAGTAGTTGTCAAGCTCGTGGAGCCTTTTGGCGAAGAGAGGCATTGTCTGGTTCATCTTTCAATGCTGACTATCTCTTATCTCTGGACCAGGTATCCTCTGGTCTCCAGATTCTTTTTCTGCAGCCTTTTTTCAGTTATCTCCCTGGGGATTGTTATTGTTCTGGTGAGAACTTCTCCTTTGTTTCTAGAGCTCTCCTGGATAGAGTGTTCGTTCAGTGTGTTAAAGAACCTTTTCCTTGCCCTTTTTCTGTTACAGTCAGCACTGGTGGTGGTATTTGGTGTTCAGGGCCTATTGGGGGGTTCTTGTATCATAGACATGAAGCCCAATTGAATGACTTCAAGCATATCCTTAGGCATCATGAGGAACTGATTGTAGCGAAAGCTTCTTCAACAGATCTTTCATTAAAATTGGGAATTTGGAGCAGGCAGTTACTAATCTGGAAGCTGAATGCCAATACTTGAGATCCTTGGTACTACCCCAACATGCTCAATCTGCCTCCTACAATCAAAACTTCAGCAGCTTCTCGTCAAGAACTCACAGTGGCAGATCAGGATGGTGGTGAAATTGGGCCAATGAAAATGGAAAGAAATTCACCAATGCGTAATGAAGCTCAGGAGTTACCTGATAATGAGTGAGTTCGTAATTGATGTTTTTCAAAATCATTTTTCTAATAGGACAGCATGCTATAGTTTGTGGTCAAATCGTCTAGAAGTCTTTTAAAAAGTTGTTCATATGCTTCTCTCTCTGTCGGTTGCTGGTGACTCTCTAGGCCATAGCCAAATTTTTGCACAAAATTTTTGACTTTGCTATTTACCACAGCTCAGCTCTTTCTATAATATAAATTTCAGTTACAGTTAAAAAAAAAGTATGGAAATGAACATAGGATGGGCCTAGACATTTAGAAATCAAGTTTTCAAATATAGACTTTTAAAGTTTCTTGTCTAAACCAATGACTTTTAAGGAGAATAGGAAAACCAAACAGGCTAAAGAAGCAAAACTCAGAAGAGAACGTAGATTCAAAACAAATATCCAAACCAAAAATCAGTGGAGGATTAAATTAAGTTAATTCACTTTAAGGAAGAATACATTTGTTAGACAGTTTCAACTCCTTAATAATATGAAAGTTCGTCATTGCTTTCAACAAATCAAGTTCATGATGACGTGGATATTATTTTTCCAGTAAGTTCCAGAAAAATATTGTTTTACAACAGTATTTTACAGTCACCACATTAAAGTTATCTAACAAGTGCTCAAAGTTACAAAACAAATTACAAAACGAAATAAAGAAAAGATGGAACCACTTTCAATATCAAATTAACAATAAAATCAAAGGTAATACAATTGTCACAAACCATCACATTAACAATAAAAACAAGGCCACTTTCCAACCATTACCAAAATAATGTGATCCCACTTTCCAACCATTACCAAAAAATGTGAAAATGATACAGAATTTTTTTTATTATGTGAACACAGAAGCAATCAAGAAAACACTCATACATCATTCAATACCCAGAAATCTAATTGGAAGATCCACCGATACAGCAAAGCAAAACATGTTAATTGACTTATCTTGGATCCAACTTTGGCCAAGGAAGCTTAGGGCTTAAACCAATAGATGTGCAAAGATCCAAGGTTAAGAAAATGGATATACACTAAACTAATTTTGTTTTACTAATCAAACACCCATTTGTATTTATGATTTGATTTATTAGTGTTATAGACATCTATGACACATCCAGTCGCCTCAAACTATAAGAGCAGATCACTTGTCTTAGTACACTTAAAGCAGCAGATTCCAAACCTCTAACTACAATTACAAATTTACAAAGTCACGTCTTTCCATAGATGATATCAACGGTCTTTCAGGAACCCTGTCGGGGTTATGAGACAATCAACACGGCTCAATTCTGTCCGCCCGTCTGCTTTACTCATCACAAAGACCATTCACATCTCATGTTACTCTTACGAGCACGACAACAAGCCTACAGTAAACAAACCAACTCAATGCAATGGCTATTACCGAAATGGAAAACTTACAAAATGCAAGGTGTGGGTGAGTGAGTAGGACCATTTGCCTCCATGGAAATCGATACAGCATGCAATACACTAGTTAAGCCTACCCTTCGATACAGCATGCAAGGGGCTAGTCAAGCCTACCCTACAATACAGACATCATTTAATTTTTAACTCTAGGGCAATGCAAATCAGTTCATCATGCCGCAGAACTAAAAATAACACAAAGAATTAGTAATGATGCCACCTAAAACTCAGAACAATTAGAATATAAGTGCAAATGCTCAGAAGATATGAATATATTCATAGACGTATCTCATAAGTCCAGACATAAATATTTAGGTCTTCATCTTCGCATTGCAACTCGACAGAGACATTTCACACAAAGCAAAAGCAGCATATTCAAATAGGCGATTGATCATTCGCAATAGAACACGATACAAAGGGAACCAAACAAGAAACAGTGGGGAAAGCGAAACAATAGATAGCAGAGGTCATGAAATTTTAAAAAAAAAAAAAAAAACAGAAGATCTACTACCTTCGCAAAGGGCAAAAAGATAATACACAAAGCTTATGGCTGAAAAATAAAGCAATCCCCAGTAACTCTCAAACCATCCTCTTCGTCTCCTGGCATTCGTAAAACCAATCTTCCTTATATAAACAACAATCCACTCCAAGGCTTCCACGCCTTTGTAACCCTAGGCTAGGGTTTTTACATATTCCATTACACATACAAACCCTAACGCGCGCGAATAACTCGTCTAGTCAAAGGAACCCTCACTGTGGTTCCTTTGTGTCCATGTTCAATTTAATTTAATTTGTCTGCTCTGAGTCCCTTCACCTTTGTATGCTGCTTTTTTCTCCTTGCTTTATTTTGATCAATACTGGACATTATTATATATATAAAAGAGTAAATAAAAATGTCATGAAGACATTTAATGTTAAAGTATGATGTACATTAATATAAAATTCATAAAAATGTTATATACACATTTGGAATTGAAGTAAAAATTATTATTGTGTGAGAATAAATAAAAAATACATGACCTTTTTTTTTTCATTTTATTGTGTATTAAATAATATTTATAGGTATAATACAATTTTTTTTCATTTTATTGTGTATTAAATAATAATTATAGGTATAACTAGTGTTGCATGGCAGCTTGCCTGCCAGGTAGATTTGGAAATGGGTAATAGTAGAACCTGTATTTTCAAATCCAACAGCGGCACCATCTACTAATAATAATAATAATAATAATTTATTTTTAAGGTCACGACCAAGCCAGCATACCAAATTGGTGTATGAGACCTCCTTGTTTGTGGGACAAGGGACCCCCCTCCGCCCAGCGATTTGACTGGTAAAGTCTACGAAGGTATACATACCCTACCCCCCTCTGGATTTGAACCTGTGACCTCTTAAGTTTCGTCTGTAGGCTGCTTTATGGATAAGGGTAGCCCACTATAAGTTTTGTAGGTTGATTTATGGATAGGGGTAAGTTATTTGGAAGGATTTTGGGCACCCGTCAAAGTAGTAAGTGTAAAACTAAGACTGTTGGTTCTTCACCGCCAAAGACCTGGTATGGTGGTAGGGTTTCCTGCATTATGGTGGTCTGTCCGTGCAAAATAGCCAATGGAGCTCATGAGGGTTAGCGAGAGTTGCAGCCCTGGCCAGAGATGTCCCAGATACTAGAGCTATTTTGGTAATTGTATTTTTCAAGGTCATCAATTGTTACGCGTCGTATGTGGGTAGGTAGAAAATGGTGTAGGGTTTTGATTGGCAAGGAATTTTATGGTAAATATGGAGGAGATGGAAGTCTTGGATTGGTCTGATGATGTGGATGTGCAAGGTGGAAGTTCTTTTTTCGATAGTGGTTGGGTGCAGTGTAGAAGGAGGTCTTTGATTTCTCCTAGTCTTGGTAAGAGTCAGGGGACTTTTGCTGAAATGGATCGTAGAAGTACGAGTGGCGGTGAGATCAGCATTGGATGTGATGGTGGTAAGCAGAAGGTATGTAAGCCAACTGGACAGGCTCACATATCAAAAGTCTCGGTTCCCTGTGGCAAGACTATAATGTTCCTGACTTGGCTAGTCTAGGAAACATTGCTAATGTGTGTGTAGCATCAAAGGTTTACAGCATATAAATGATCATACAAATAATAAACGCGACAAAGGACTGTAAAGTTTGTATTATGATATCTTTGTGGATTACAAAATGGTCGAATGCGGCTAAATAAACTGACAATACTCGACTAGATCAACAGACAAAGGATCTTAGCCAGAATACAAATAAGCAACTGTGGTTGAATAAAATAACAACACTCGGCTAGATCAAAAGACAAAAGGATCTTAGCCGGAATACAAATAAGCAACTAAAATATAATACCCAGAATATGGGAGCACTGCGAAATCAATGAAGAATGATGGAAGACCTGGATGATCTTCCCGGTGACTAGGGTGTGTCTTTCAACACCGAAATTAGCCAACTGGTGTCTTCCTCCTGGAATACATTGAACTATCTCTCCTAAGATGCGCCTCTTCTCCTCAATGACAAGTCATAATCTACATAATAATGAATTAGGTCGCTGACCCTTCCTTTATAGCTTTCCAAAACCCTAAATCATGCTAAAACCCTAATTCACTATTGACTTCCAAAACCCTAAATCATGTTGAAACCCTAATTCACTGTTGACTTCCAAAACCCTAAATCACTATTGAAACCCTAATTCATTGTTGGCTTCTATTTTTAGCTCATAATGACTTAAAAGCACTTTTAACCCTTTTTAGCTCAATGTCACTTTCTAGATATAACACCTGTGACTGGAGTGACCTCTAGTAACCATGTTTACCCCTCTTTGGCCCTGGCTATAGTCTAACGGGGCAGTTTAGACCATTAAGCCTCCTCTCTGGAGCTCCTATTTGGAAAGGGACATTACAAAGACTCTGGGGGTAGATGTGGGGATGGAGAGAGTTGCAACCCTAGCTAGTCGTGTGTTAGTTGATAGATTTGAATATTGCTCCCCTGATAGAAATAAGGTGGTTAAATGGTTGAATGAAGTTTGGAAGTCAATGTTAGAGTACGTGCCAAGACTATACATGCTCCTGCAGGGTTGGATATGTCTCCAATTCCAGGCTGAAGAGGATGTGGTGAAGTTTTTGAGTCAGGGATGGTTCATGGGCAATGGGTCTCTTGTACTTTCTCCTTGGCATCCATGATTTAACCCTAAGAGAGAACCCATTCTTAAAAGACACCTTTGGATGTTGTTGTTGGGATTTTCGATGCCCTTTTGGTCCTCAGATGTGTTGAGTAGAGCGACTAATGCGGTGGACAAGTGTTTGAAAGTGGAAGAAGATCAATTATTTGCCCTAGATAGGAAAATAGCCAAGGTGTTGGTGTAGGTGAATATCTCAGGGGGTCTTCTAACGATCTTGAAGATTAAGTGGGGAGAGTCGAAAATAGTCCAAACCGTAGACTACGTTGGCATCCCATTTCCCTGCCATCTGTGCATGCGAACTAGGCATCTAAAAGTGGATTGTCCTGGTCCCTTGGAATACTCGAAAGATGAAGAAGAAGTCCAACTTCTGACATTGGCATCCCTAAGAAGATCGAATCTCTTTATGACGAAGTCTCTACATAGGGTTTTTGGGTTCGGGACACGATCTAGTTTCCTCCCAGAATCTTGTACTGAATGAGAAGTTGGTTATGGTTGAAGTGGAAGGTGAAACATCTCGACAAACTGCGTCGGACTCTAAAGGTAAGCTTCGAGATCTTTGTCATGTCTTTGTAACACACATGATTGATGAATATTTAGTTCTCTTAGAAAATTTAGAATTGGAATATCAGAGAGTGGGGAGATTCCCGAATAAAGAAGTCCTGGTAAATTTAGGGGTTGCTTTGCCATCACCCAGTACACCTCAAGAATCGAGGGCTGGTGTCGATTATGGTTGTGGTAATAAATTCCTTGGCTCGATGTCTACACCTTAGTGCACTCTAGAGGTAGTAGCTTTGGAAGACCTGTCGAAATTTCATGCCTTGTTGGGGAATGATTAGGATAGTTTGTTGAGTGATAGGGGGAATTGCACAAAAGTTTATGATCCACATGGGACTTTGTCGAGAGGTTCTGGCTATATAAATGTTGTAAAAGCATTGCCCCTAGTTGTTTATTTGGATTAAAAAAACCCCTAAGGAAGGAGTGGAACCCATTTCTTCTATCTGGTGCATTAACATTACTATCAGAAGGAAAAAGTCGACTAAAAAGGGTTTGGATTCTATGGGGAATGATCTGAACCCTACAGGTTATACTCTGGTTTCAGAAAGGATTGAGGAAGCCTCTACCTTTCTTCTCGCTCTATTTTGGAGACAAGGGCCCTTAGAGAACAACAGCCCGTAGAAGGGGTTTTTAAATGATAATTATTTCCTTTAACATCAGAGGAGTGGGGGGAACTTCTAAAAAAATGGCCCTCGAGAGACTATTTAAAAATTTGAAAGAAAATATTGTGTTTTTCCAAGAGACTATGTGTTTAGGTGTAAAAGCATGTGAATTTTTTCTTAGTTTGTTTATGGGGTGGGAAGTTAGTGGCATTGATGCAGATGGATTCTCTAGGGGTCTCTGTGCAATTTGGAACCCTCTAGTGGTTAATGTTCTCCCTTTCAAACATGTGCAGGGTTGATGCTTGAAGGGAGATTGAGAGGTTGGGATACTCCTTTCAAGGTCATCAACTGTTACGCATCGTATGTGGGTAGGTTTGATTTCTGGAACATTATTAAGGAGGAAGGCTTACTTGATGACCTAAATATGATATTAGGGGGTGATCTGAATTTCGCTA
>ML803897.1:79209-93692 GCA_009831015.1 Picea engelmannii
CCTCATTCTCAAAATGGACTTGGTAAAGGCTTATGACAAGGTCAACTTGGTATTTCTTAGACTGGTATTACTTCAAATTGGACTCCTTATTTCTGTTGTTGACTGGGTTATGGGATGTGTATCAAGTGCATGTTTTGCAGTACTCATTAATGGAAGCCCTACAAATTTCTTCAAGAGTAGTAGGGGACTAAGACAAGGTTGTCCTATGTCCCCTTTGTTGTTCATATTGGTTATTGAAGCTCTCGGTAGGATTATCTATGTTGCTCAGAGAGATGGAAATCTTTCAGGTATTAAAGTTTGTATGGCAAATTTCATCACACATTTGCTTTTTGTAGATGATGTGCTCATCGTTGGAAATGGCACTGCGAAAGAGTGGCAGGAAATTAAGAATATTATCAATTGCTTTTGTCAAGCTACATGTATGGAGGGGAGTGGGACTAAATCTTGTTTTCTAAGGAATGGGATAATTGGTGTAGAGATGACCCAGATACTAGAGTTATTTCCCTTTAGAGCTTATTCATTAGAAAATGGATTTAAGTCTTTGGGCTTTATGTTAAAGCCGACATGCTACAAGGTCAGGACTGGCAATGGCTTATTAAAAAAGTTGAGAATAAAATTAATCTATGGTGCTACAAATGGTTGAGTTTAGGGGGAAGACTCACTTTAGTTTCAATTGTCTTGACCAGTATCCCAGTATTTTGGATGTCTTTAGCCTTTATTCCTACTACTACTATAAATTTGATCAGAAGTAAAATCTTTAAGTTTTTGTGGTCAGGGTCGGTTAAGCACTCCAGTAAAATGCATTTGACCAATTGGGAATCTATGTCTTGTACTAAGGTTTTGGGAGGATGGGGAATTAAACATCTCACATGGTTTAACATAGCTTTGAGTCTAAAAAATATTTGGAAAGGCTTGTGTGGGAAGGGACTTTGGAGCTCTATACTTACTAGAAAATACTTAAAAAATCTGACTTTGGTGGAGTGGGTTAGGAACTACAAAGGCCTTGGGCAAAAGGGGTCTCCTTTCTAGAGAGGTTACTTGAAATGCTATCCAATGATACGCAATCTTATTTCTTGGAAAATTAGAAATGGAGAGTAGCTCAGATTAGGCATTGATCCTTTTGTGAATGGGGAAGATTGTTACTCACTACTTGAAGATCTAGTGAATTATTTGGATCTTAATGGTTTTAAAACATTGGCACGTGTCAATATAACAGATGCAGATTCATTTGGATTGTCCAAATGGTTAACTTCTAATCAATTGGGACCTCAGTGGATCTGGGCCGAGGCATGGAATCAATACATTGAATGCTTAAAGAAAGCAGGCATCAAGCTCATTAGGGAGGAGGATTCCCTGATCTGGTTAGGCCATCCTACATGTATTATTTCTGCAAAATCTTTGTATGATAATATTGTTTCAAATATGACTGTAGAGAACTCAAAATAGTGGTATAGGTAAATCTGGAAATGGCAAAATCCTTTAAAACATATTTGCTTTACTTGGCTATGCCTAAGCAAGAAAATCTTGATATGGGATGTGCTAAAACAAAGAGGTTGGGAGGGTCCAAACTAGTGTGTTCATTGCAGAGAAAGTGAAGAATTAATTGATCATATTTTTGGCCATTGCTCCTTTGCTAAAGGGGTTTGGGAAAATGTTTTGTTGAAATTGAAATACTATGGACAATGGGGAGGTCTTGATTTTGAAAGTAATCTTTCTAATTGGGTTAGATCACATAAGAAATTTAGTTTTCTGCCTATTTTTGTTAGTTGGGGCCTATGGAGACATAGAAATGAATTATTATTTAATAATGTGGATAGAACATTGGAAGCAATTGTCTCCAATATTATAAGTTACTTCCTGGAGTTTTGTAAATAAAACAGAGTTTATAAATCAAAAACACCGGTGAAAGAAATTGAGACTGACTACAATGTTGCAGGTTTCTTTGATGGAGCCTCCAAGGATGGACAATGTAGTGTTGGGTTTGTCTTGATTTCAAATGACATAAGATACTATAAAGGCATTTTAATGGTTGACATAGGTACAAATACAAAGGCAAAGATGTTGGGTTTGTGGGTGTTATTACTGTTTTCTCATAAACTGCATGTGGTTTCATTACAAGTCCCAGGAGACTTGAAGATCCTCATAGAGTGGATTATTGGAAAAACAAATCTTCAGAATATAATCCTAGATCAATGGGCACACAAAATCAAAGAACTCCTAAATACTTTTGAGGAGTTAAAGTTTCTACATGTTTACAGAGAATTAAATATGGAGGCAGATATATTGTCAAAAAGAGCTTTAACTGGTACACCTGGTGTATGCTATTTTGAGGAATTTTGTTATGGATGGTGTTCTATAGTAGTTTTTTAATGTTGATGTAATTTTAATCTTATGAATGTAATGTTGATAGGGTCAGGGACATTGTAACTGGTTAAGTTGATATGAGGACATTAATTTATTTTCAACTATGATGAAGATGTTGTTACTTGTTTAGAAAGATGGTTTTGGGAGATGAATTTTGTATCATGATGTAATAATTGAATGGGAAGTCTTTGAACCTATGATCTAACCTAGAAATGTTGAAAGGCAATTTTTGAAAGATGTAAAGTTATATGTATTCCTTGATTCATAATGAATAGCAGGATACAATTTCTTTTTCTCTTGAAAAAAAAAGCTATTAAATATTGCTATACCACTTATGGTGTATCGTTATTCAACATAAATGCTAACTTTGGATCCTACTAACTCGAACTTGCAAAAACACATCATCCTTTTATATTATTATTAGAAGGTTTAGTTTTTTCACATCGAAATTTGTAACCATTGTTTAGACGGTAGTATGAAGTTATTTTTTAAAAAGGACTTTTAATATTTTCACTTTGAAAATTGTTATTATTGTTTAAATGGAAGTGTAATATTATTTTAAAAAAAATTGTTGCATGGCAGCATGGTTCCTGTCGAGGAAGTTAAAAAAAATCAAATTATTTGTCAAACAAGTTAAAAAGCATCAAATTCTTCTTATAGTAATCTTAAAATTAATGTTAGTCGCAGAATGTTTTTAAGTGCTTTAACATCTTGTACAACTACTCCACTTGACACGATTACAAGTCAATTGCAAGTTATATGCAAGCTTAATATGCTCAGATTTGGTTTTCCCTAAGAAATCCCTTTTCAATTGAGTAAAAAGTCCCAAATTGTTAATGCTCCATTCTTGATTATTAGAGTTAGACTATGGCTATTCATTCACCAACGAATTAAGGGCGATTCAAACACTTTCCTCGGAATGGAAGTGTTATTTTTAGTCCCTCAAAAAAAGACGTTAGTTGAGTGTCTAAAGACCTTGGTGTACACTTCGTTACACAAGTAATGGGAAGGCCTTTATTTGTAAAGGAACGGCATGGGAAGGCCTTCATTCGTAAAGCAACGATCATGAATTGCAAGTTATAGGCATTGAAAGCACACCCTCTATAAAGCAAACAATTAGAAGGCTAATTGAAGAGGATGGATGCACTCGACGCACTGGTCCACAATTTATTTATTAGCCTAGAGATGGATGCATGGGTTCACGTCCATAATTTATTAGCAATTTATTAACATGTCTACATGGGAGTGTTTATGTAAAACCCCAGGAGTGGAAGGAGATTACCGGAAGCAAAGAAGCTCAATTAAAAGTTTTTTATTATTTTAAAATTAAAAGTTATTATTTAAAATAAACTTTTTATATTATTTTAAAATAAAAAATTATTATCTAAAATAAAAGTTTTTATATTATTTTAAAATTAAAAATTATTGTTTAAAATAAGTCAATAAAAATTATTTATTTTTGTAAATAAAAAAGATTTTCTTACCTCATAATGCTATCACAACAGTACATAGTTGGATATAGACTAAAGACCAACCACTTGTTATGTCAAACAAATGGAAAACATAACAAGTGGCTACATGATTTGATGTCTGGACAAGAGCAAAAAACTGCCAGCTGTTCCACCAAACAAAAGGAAACCAGAACAAGCAGCTAAGAGTGTTTAGGTCTAAATAGTTTGGGCAGTCTGAGAGATATATAAACATAGAAATCAAAATTCCTACAGTGATTTTGAAAATTACAATGCACAATAACAAAAAAAGACGTAGCAAGATTAATCAGTGGATGAACCTGTAAATCCTTTGTCTCCGTGAGTGCTGCCGGTGGGAGTGAAGACGAACGGTTGTGCACAGGTTAGGCATATTCTTTGGCCTGGCCCACCTAAGAGAGCGTCAAACAACAGGTCGAGGTGGCTACTGAGTAGGGTGTGCCTATGGAGTTGCTCTTGCATATCCCAGTGCATATAAAAAATGAGGTCCAGGTGATCTGGTGAGAGGTGGCAAGTGGAGCTCGGTCCTTGATCCAAAGCGGTGGAAGGAGGAAGGAGAGTCTCTTCATGATACACCTCCAGCGAGATTTATTCTTCAGTTATGCATGTGTCCCATTCTGAGGCAACGACAACATTAGGGGTGGAGCAACTAGTGAGGAGCAGCGGGTCTTGGGGGTTAGGGACCATGTACCGGAGGGAAGCTGGTGGAATTTGAACCGACACTGTTGGTATTTCTTCTTCCACAATAGCCATGGGAGGTGCTTCTACCACTCTGTTTGGGGCCGAGGAGGGGGGTGATATCATTGAGGAATTATCAAGGCGGACTAGAGAAGTCGAGGTCGACTGGGAAAAGATGTGTAGCCTTCTTTACCTAGAAAAAAAAATGTAATAAGAAGGCCCTCTCTTGGGCTTGTTGTGTTCCTGTGGCATGATTGAGCACACAATCAAGATACCTAACAGGTGCAGAGCTTGCGAAAAGGGGAGGAGAATGGATGGAGAAGCACAAGTTGTTCTAGAACTCAAGAGCTAATCCAAATCCAAATGACAAGAGTCATTGCTTACCCATTGTAAATGGTGAGGCGTCGAAGGAGCTAAAGGGACCTAAGTCGTGCGTCCGATACCCATCCCAATCTGCCAACTCCACTGCATGGAGAGATCCATTAAGCTAGAGCCGAAATGTCGTTGCACCTGTGTGTATGAGCCTTGAATGCCACTCATCCTACGAGATATTAATGAGAGGGTGGCAGCATGTGCATTTAAGGTCTTAGTGCACATGTTCTCCACTTGGTACCCCATCCGAGGGAGGTCAATAAAAACTATTATAAACACTTGTAAAAAAAATTAAAAAAAATAATCTATCTAAATTTTATTAAAGATGTTTGCTTTATTCTCTATTCTTATCCATAGATACAAGTATAATATCAATTTTGGATGTTTATATATAAATAGAGAGAGAGAGTGTGTTATGCTTTCTACATAAGCAATCTTAGCAAATGGGGCTCTTCAATCACTAATAATCATGATATAGTGGTTTTTCTTTAGATGGAGTCAGCCCCAACACAGATTGATGAATGGATTCATTGTTGTAGTATGATCACTCGACAAAATATAGGGACTTTCGCTCTCTCGGCTATATGTATTCAGTCATGCTCTCCCTCTCACGTTTTAGCCACACACTTAAGAGTTTTCGTGGCTTAATTTGAAAGAAGATTCTTAGTTAAACCAAGAACATACGAAACATCATTTGCTCTTCTAATGGCAATGTATTGAATTGGAACTGGGAGACCTCATGATCCTGGACTGGAGAAAAAAAAACCATTTGTTTTATGGAGAGCCTTCCTTCCATTAAGCCAATAGGGATACACTAGAGTGGCTCGACCAATGCCCCTTAACAAATAAGTAACCCAAATAGGCATCTCTATTATTCTTTACATCACCATTATAAACACAATTACAATAGATATTATACATGTAATTACGAAAATGAAAAGGAGAGTTGGTTGATTTAAAATATGGAATAATAGCTAGGGTCATTAAATCATATTCGAATCGGAATTGAATTGAGAAACCAATAAGGAATAAGGGAGACATTTGGCGGTAGAAGTGGCCTCCCAAAATGTCATAATTTTGGTAAGGCATAAACCATGGCAAGACCTTCTTGTTTGGTTGTGGTAAGAGTCAAGGCCATTTCATAGGATCAAGCAGTTGGACTACTGAATAATGAATCAAGAAGACTATTGATTAATTCTCCTAAAAAATAAAATTTTCCATAAAATTCCTCTAGAGAGCATCAATCTACTTAAAGTTTCAACCATATTTAAAAAATAAATAATAAACATCTTAAAGAATGAAAGATTTAGAATTACAAGTATATAAGATTTACCCTAACATAATAGGAAATGAACCCAAATTTGATATTGTTTCGCTCACTCGCAGTTTCAAGTTATGGATATAGCTTTGCCCATTCAACCATAGAATTACCTTTCGTCGGTAAATCTTATGTAAGTTGAAACAAAAATGCAATTGAACCTGTAACGTTCACAACTCAACTCTCCTTGGATATTTAGGGAAGGGGATGACATCTCTTATATTTTCCAGACTAGTTGCAAAAGTAGCATACGTTCAAAGCCTAGGAAAAATATAGCATGCTTTACAGTTCCATATCAACGCAGATCCAAGTACTAATCATAAGGCTCTCTTGGAAAGGCCATATCTTGTATCTTGCATTTACAAATATGAATCATAAGGGAATCAAGTGTTGACATTCAGAACATAAATTAATAAACACCTTGATATAACATGAGTTTGGATGTAATGTCCCCTTCCAATTGATCATGACGGAGGATGACTTAATAGCCTATACGACTCTCATAGGCTATAGTCAACAAGAAAATGGGAGTCGAGGAAGTTTATTTGGTGTCACTAGGTTAAAAGAATGATAAATCCTAATGTGACATTAAATAAAAATAAATAATTATATTTAAATGAAATTGGAGGGAAACTAAAGCGAGGATTTGATTTGGTCAAAGAGGGGAAAATTGTAGAAGGCCCGAAGGAAGGATAAATAGAGGGGTAACCCTTCTCTTTGGCATTATGATTTGATTGATTTATTGGATGGTGATCTTGGATCCATTGTTTCGTTAAGGTTTATCAAAAGCCTTCCACCATTGCAGTTTGGTTTCAGTGGTGCAATATCCACCCTAGCTAGACAAGAAGGATGATCCATACAAGGTCTTCATTGGAGTTTCTATTTGGAGTTTATTTTAGTTGGTGATAGATTGACTCACACATGAGATTTGCAAAACTTTCTAGAGGAGATTGATCTCATATTTTTGTAGGTGTCTAGAGGGTTTCGAGGAAAATGAGGACAGAGGACATCATCGTTGGTGGAGCATGAGTATTCAACGATGCATCGCTAGTTGTCTAGCCTCATCACTCGACACGTCGCGAGTGGTCCAGTCTCGTCACTTGACAACCTCTGCAAAATGCAATTGTAGAGACACATAGGTACGGTGACCGAATTCCAACCTTTGCAGATAGGGGCAGTAAGTAGGATCCCTTGATAGAGCCACGGGGTTTTCAGAAGCTTTGGGTGAGGCTAGGAGAGCCTTTGGACAACCAACAACAACGTGGAGGATTTTATGGCATCATTACCATGTTTCTTAAATTGTTTTCTATAGAGATTTGCAGCAGCCCAACTGCCATTAGACTTGATTGTTTAGGAAGATTATGTTGTTGTTGTTACAACCCATAGAGATCTTTGTATTGTTGTGATTTGGAGTTCTCGTCCATAATAAGATGTCATGTTATTTCCTCTATTTACTTTGTAATGGATAAGTGCATTGTGTTTTGCAATATTCCCATCATTGAGACATATGAAAACTATTTGTAAAAAGTTCCAGCAAGATTTATCCAAAGTGTTTAACAAAATCACACAAAGAAAATCAATATTTACGGACAACAAACATATTGATCTAGTCCATCCTAGTAAGGGATACTATAGTGGTATCAGAGTTGGTGATCTTGCTAGCCTGTGATTTCTTGAGGAATTGATGCCAAGGAAAACTAGAGGACGAGGGAAACAACCCACCCCAGGATCAGAGTCATCAGAAGAGGGGTTGAATCCTGTGATCACCACTCCCGACAGACATCTGAAGAGGTTCAAGAATGAAATAGAGAAGGCCATAAATGAGTTGCTGGATATGGGACATGTCGAGCCTAGTTCTATTCCTTTCGCTTCTTTCGTGGTAAGTTGGTGAAGAAGAAGGATGGCACAATGAGGATGTGCATCGACTACAGGGCATTGAACAAGAAGACCATCAAGAACCAGTTCTCGATACCTAGGATTGATGAGTTGATAGATGAGTTGCATGGGGCTTTGTATTTCTCAAAGATTGATCTTCGATTGTGGTATCATCATATTCGGGTCAAGGAGGAGGACATCCATAAAACGACCTTCAGATGTCAATATGGGCACTGCGAGTTTCTAGTCATGCCCTTCGAGCTCACTAACACAATCGCTACATTCCAGTCATGTATGAACCACATATTTAACAAGTAGTTGAGGAAATTCTTACTGGTGTTCTTTGACGATCTTCTGATCTACAACAGAACTTGGGAGGAACATCTAAAGCATGTAGACAAGATTATCACCATTATGGAGGACCAATCGGTTTTTGCCAAGGAGGAAAAGTGTGAGTTTGGTTTGATATAAATCCTCTATATAGGGCACATGATTAGTGTTGAAGGAGTAAAAGTGCATCGATAGAAGATCCAAACAATTCTAGATTGGCCCACCCCCAGATCACTCATAGAGTTGCAAGGATTCTTCTAGATATACAACTATTACAGGCGCTTTGTGAAAGGATTTTCACAATTGGTTGTGCCATTGGCAGACCTCAGCAAGAAAGTGGTGTTTTGATGGTCATAGGATGCACATGTAGCATTCAACAAAATGAAGAAGGTGATGAGCACTTTCCCAGTGTTAGCACTTCCAGATTTCACACAACCTTTTATCCTAGAATGTGGTGCATCTGGTGAGGGGATAGGAGCGGTGTTGATGCATAATCGACACCCGATAGCTTTTGAGAGCAGGAAGCTGAGGGAGCCAGAAAGGCTTTATCTGATCTATGATAAGGAAATGTTGGCCATCATGCATGCACTAGCCAAGTTCAGATAATACCTAGTGGGAGGACGCTTTGTGGTTAAGACTGACCACAATAGCTTGAGATATTTCTTAGAGCAGAAAGACTTGAATGAGAGACAACATAAATGGGTGAGTAAGGTGTAGGCATATGATTTTTACATTGAGTATGTAAAGGGGAAGAAGAACATAGTTGTTGATGCCCTATCTAGGAGACTTGGAACCTTCTCCATGACAAAGATCTTAGTAGATTGGAAGTCCATTCTTTTGATAGAATAATTTCCAAGAATACCTTCACTTGTGAGTCGATGGAGGGCAGTATTCAAGATGATAGGTATAGGGTAGTGGATGACATCATCTACTACAAATACATGATCTACCTTGTCGTTGAGTCCACACCCAAGGATAGGATTTTGAGGGCAGTACATGACACACCATTGGCAGGGCACCAGGGGTATTTGAAGACTTACAGACAGGTGAGGGAGAGATTCTCCTGGAAGGGTCTCAAGGAGGATGTACTTTGTCATGTGAGGGAGTGCATGACTTGCCAACAAAACAATTCATAGTTTACACATCCTGCAGGACTACTTCAGCCATTGTCGATTCTAGAGCATAAGTGGGATATCATTTCCATGGACTTCATTACAGGGTTGTCAAAGGTACATGGAAGAGACTGCATCTACGTGTTAGTGGACATATTGACTAAATATGCGCACTTCCTTTCCATTCCTTCAGAGTACAACACATCTAAGGTAGTTGATCTATTCTTTAGGGAGGTGTTCAAACTATGTGGTCTTCCAAGGAACATAGTCAATGACCGGGACAACAGGTTTCTCAGTGCATTTTGGAAGGAGTTGTCAGGTTATTCGAAACAGAGTTAACACTTAGTACTAACTATCACCCCCAGACAGACGAGCAAACCGAGATAGTAAACAAATGGATTGAGGGGTGTTATCACTTTGTAATTCCCATAGGTTGTTGAAAGGTAGAAGAAATTGACAGAGGTAACTATCAAAACCACTTTTGAAACTGGGATCTAGCCCTGCCAGTTTCAGAGAGGGATCTCTCTGTAAAATTTATATTTCTTTAAGTTTAAATGTTAGGCTAGGTATGATAGTCCGAATTTGTTTGTTTGTAATAGTTGGCTGAAAGAATGCATTAATTTTCCACTGGGCTATGGGGTCTGTATTAAAGATGAGGATCAGATTCAACTTTTTATGAGGTTTTCTTCATAGGGCAGGGTAGTAAAACTGTTGGATCTATTGAGATTAAATGAGGTGAAAAGAAAGAAAAGGTATGAGAGTCCACTAAGCAAAGGAGCAGTTAAGAATTCCCTTACTCAATTTCAGATGAAAACATATAGATCATTAAAAGACCAGAGACGGAGTATGTGAGATAAATTCTATTCTATTGACTTCCTTTTAATGATTAGAATTTGAAATACATAAATGATCACTGAGAATAAGAAAAAATTCAGCAAAGAAGGAGAGACATCACCAACAATCTGACACAAGAATCATGTGAACAAGCCTGCTTTATTACTAGTCGATCCTTTGAAAAGATTACACAATAGCTCCCGGGTGTAAAAATCAACCCACAATACTTCGAAGGAAGAAGTATTTATACAATAATTTACATCAGATCCTGTCATAAATGACTAGGATATTATGGAGGAAATATCTAACTAACTAGATCTCATATTACAAAATATAGGAATTATATTGATCTATTCAAATCCTTGGTGCTGATTTTGTGGGAGTAGTTGGTGACTCATATATTTTACTTGACTGTCTGCTCCATGGTGAATCGAACCCCAAAATTACCTTTACTCAAGTAAAGAACATAGATCTTCCCATCTCTTTTTACTAGGGATGAAAACCTTGAGTAACTTTCTATATATCTCGTCCATCTCAATATACTTGGCAAAAGTGGGTTTGGTTATGAATATATGTTTTATCTCATGCTGGATACTTAGGTCCAACTATAATGTCTCTAGGAAATCTTTGCTAGTAATGCTTCCCTGTATACCTGCAAACTTGGAACTGTATTTTGTCACTTCGCTGATCTTATGCTTGTAATATGAAAGGGTGATTAGCTTTTCATTGAGTACTAATAGTCCAGGGAGACCCTTTTTGTGTAGTACCTCAATCTTACTGAAAAATCTCTGAACTCCAATGTCCATCACCTGAGCCTTCTCCTCTAGATGCAACATCAAACCTTTCTTCGTCAGGACCTTCTTGACCTAAAGGATGGTCTCTGTCCTGTCTTCAATCTCCATTTCTTCTAACTCTTGCTTGTTTTTGGATTAGGAATCTGATGAGCTTAGTGGCCTATGTAGGTCTTTCTCCTAACTCTTCTCTTATTTTCCCAATTGCTTCTTTGGCCTTTTGTACCAGTTCATGTTGTTCAAAGATGATCTGTATGAATGGCCATATTTCTGCCATAGACTTGTTGATATCCACCTAGATGTTTTCCTTGGCCTCAGATAAGTTCTTTGCCATGACAATCTCTTTCTGCAGCTGTTGTAGTTGTTGACTGAGTCTCTGAGCCTTATGCATTTCTGCATGATAACCAGTCTGGAACATGGACTTCAGGTCTTGGAGGTTTTTTACTTTCTCTTGCAATTTTATGATCTCCTCCCCTTGAAGGCACATGTCTTCCATAGACTTCACAAGTTTCTCAGATGCATCTGGAACTTCCACTGGGATGGCTGATGGAATCTCTACTGTTGTAGCTGCTTTTGTTGTTCTAATTCTTGTCAGAGGGACCGCCTCTATTGGAATAATAGCCATCTGCACGCTCTGTTCTTTCTCCTTTATCAATTTGTCCATCTCTGCCTCCATATCTCTTATCTGTGCATTTTGTTCCATGATCAACTTCAACATCTCCTCTTTCTGGCCTTCAGTTTCATCCACCTCCTTCACTTGTGAATCTTCAGTGGCTGGAAGCTTCGATTGCTTTCTCAAGGATGCTATATCAACATTTTTCTTCTCCAACAGTTCTCCAACTGCTTTGACATTCGATGGGTCATACCCAATCTTTAGCACCAACTCTTCTAGTGATTTGATCTTATTTTCTTTGGCCAAAGAGGAGATTTTCTCTAGCTTCAATTGGGACTGGATGTTATTCAGAGACACCTGCAATTTTGAAGGAGTCAATGAGGTGTTTGTCAAAGTGGAGAATATCATCTCCCCTGTTTACATGTGCATGTTCATTTGGTTCACTAGATGGAGCTCCTTCACATCAAACTCAAAAGAAGTTGTCTTGTAATCAACAACTATCTTGGGATGAAGAACTTGTTCTTTCAGGAATTCCATCTGCATTCTTCTTTTCTTTGTGTCAAATGTTGACAGTAGTCTATGTTGGGCAGTGGAGGTCTGCTTCCAGAACTGGGCGTATGTGATGATGTTTAAGAGTTCATTCCTCTACTTGATCTGTTTGTATTTGTCAAAGATATTTGACCATGTTTGCTCATGAGAGGATTCGATTGACAAAGTAGTGTCTGTTTGTTTTTTAGATGAATATGTGGACACTATGAACTAACTTCCTGAAAAGGTTGAGGAATGTGGTCCCTCCATGACTATGGTGGACTGTATTTCTCCTTCTTTGAGCAGGTCTGGTGTGTGACTAGTTTTATCCCTCTTTCTATTGACTTGGAAGTCTTCAACTGACACCTTTGTGACTGAAGGGGAAACCTCTTTCCTTGCTCTTTTTTCTGTTTGTATTTGAGTTGTGTTGGTATGTGAAGCAGTGGCAGGGGGGGTTGTTCTTTTATTTCCAACAATGTGTTCTCTTGCCAATCTGCCTGATTCATATACTTTTCCACCTCTGGCTTGTGTATATGAGCATAAGGAGTGCTCTTTTGTTTGACCCCGAGCTCTGAGATGACACCAAATGGGTCATAATTCCATGTGAAACTCTGAGTGAAGTTCATTTGTTTCAAGAGGTTGTCTGCCTCTTCTCCTGCAACTCTGTTGTTGCATATGAAAGAACCAATTTGGGTCTTGATTCTGAGTCGTTGTTTCTTCTTGACTGATACAAAATGGATATCATCAGACTTCACCATTTGCCTGATATATTCCAATGCAAATATCCTTACATGGAGATATTTTGGTAGTCTATATGGTGGAAATTCACATCCATACACTCTTATTTCAGTGTGTTTTTGGTACATATACCAATCTCCTATTTTGGCCAAATTAGAGAGGTGAAGAATTCTCTGGACTTCTTCATTGATTCTTGGCTCTGTTCTGCTGCTGAGCATGCAAACCACTCGGTGATAAAATTGATCAATGAAATCTTTGAAGTCGAACTCAGTTGAATTTTTCCTCACTAGTGAGGTCCATGAAGTCACTGATTGTGGGTTTCCTTCCTAATCCAATTTCTGAAGAGCATATGAAAATCTGTCTGATTGAAAAAACAAGAATAGGTACACCAACACTGAGGAATATCTGAACATTCCTTCTGTTGAAAACCTGAAAAACGGCTCATGTATGTTATCAGCCAAAAACTGACTGAAATCAAATTGAACTGTGGTTTTTTCTTCTGTGGAAAAAATGGACAGAAAACCTAAGATAGGTTCGTCTACCCATTCATTTGAAAAGTATCCTAACATGTAACAAATGATAGAATTAATCTGGTTTGCCTTGACAGAGAAGATGGAGGATGGATAGGGAGGGTTTTTCTTGGACAACTGAGCATCTTCTAGCAAAAAGATTTCGAAAATATGGGCTCTTTGGGGGAAGGAGAGTTTCTAGTAGAGGTCATTCAGGGCTTCGACAGAGAAAGGGATTGCATAGTCAATTCTTGGGATATGTAGCATCTAATTTATGGATTTGGGGGTAATGGTGAACAAGGTTTCACCATAAGAGGAAACTATGGCCCTTTGGCTAGGAAGATAATGGGCTTGACATTTCAGGGCAAATTTTGGGAAGTGGAAGGCCCGAGGGAACATGTATAGAGGAAAAGTGGACTCCCAAAGTCATATTTCGTCGCTCTGATCCAGAAAGACATCCTTTATCCAGAAGTGTAATTCGAAGAAGTCGAATTCACACTTTGGCTCTGTAATCTTGTAGTCCTTATCTGCCAGGGGAATATGATCCAGGTCAACGGGAGGGGGAAGAATTGGATTCTTAGATGTCTTAGTGGATTTTTCTTTGGGAGCCATGACTAAGAGAGTTGTCAAGTTAAATAATGAAGGATTGTAATTACCCGGGTTAATTGCATCTGTCAATAGTGAACTTTGATGACAATTGACTTGAAAGCTGGATTTGGCACAGTGTCGACAATGTGTGGATCTGCAAATAGTGTCACAGAGGTGAAGAAACGGGGTTTTAAAGTGTAACAGAGGTGTCCGTTATGGCATAGGGTGTTAACGGGGTGAATACCGGTCACAAGGAGGGCATTGATTGGTAAATGGGTATGTGGGGTGTGACGTGCGATAGGTGATAGTGGGGTACGGTGGCAAAGTGAGGTGGGCGGTATTGGGT
>ML803897.1:93865-126307 GCA_009831015.1 Picea engelmannii
CTAAGCTCACCCTCTCATTTTTCACCAAGGTTTTATTTCCTAAGGTAAAAACATCAAAATTTACTCAAATAAAGGGTATTTTAACAATCCCTTTTCAATTTTTATTGAAAGAAACATCATTAACCTAACTCCTAACCTAAACAACTAACTTATTATTCCAGTTTAGACTATTAGATTAATTATTACTCTAACCTAGCTAATTTGGCCAAGATTATACTGTTTGACCAAATTTATTCACTAACCTATCAACATAAATTTAAAAGGTTTGATCATGATTATACAGTATGAGTCAAACCAAAATTTATTTTTTCATGGGGTTTTATATTTTCTCTTTTTTTTTTATACCCTCTTTTCATTTTTTCTATTTTTATCCTTTTTCTTTTATTTTTGTTTTTCTTTCCTTTTTTCTTTTAGTAAATCATTTGCAGAATAAAATATTATTTACAATAAAATATGACTAGAGGAAGAAATTGTAATCACGAGGTGATACTATGAAATATAGGGTTATAACAAGGGGTACCTGAGGAACTATGTGTCAGGGAAACAACGTGCATGGATAAAGTGGTTGCATCTCAGAGAGCATTTTTACAATACTACTCATCGCATGTCCATCAGGATGAGTCCATTCAGGGCATTTTATGGCTATGGTGCCCCATCTTTTGTGGATTTGGAATTTGGGGAGAATATAGCTCCCAAGGCCAAATATTGGTTGCAGGAAAGCCAATACATCTTGAGAGTCATGAAGGAGAATTTGCAGGCTGCTTAGAATCAACAGAATATGTATGGATATAGGCACAAAGTAGAACACAACTTTGAGGTTGAGGACCTAGTATTTCTTAGGTTGCAACCTTACAGACAATTGTCATTGAAGAAGAGTGGTACAGAGAAGTTGAAGCCATGCTTTTATAGACCCTACAAAGTGATTATTAGATTTGGGGAGAAAGCATATGAGCTGGAGCTACCAGAGGGTAGCAAGATCCACAACACCTTCCATGTATCCGGTCTAAAAAAGGCATTGGGACGACAGGTCACCGCTTTGGTAGATCTTCCTCCCCTAGACGAGGAAGGGCAGTTGGTTCTATATCCCAAGAGGATTATTGATGTCAGGGAGCAGAGGTTGAGAAGCAAGTTCATTCGAGAGTACTTGGTCATGTGGAGAGGATTGCCCGCAGAGGATGCTACTTGGTAAAGAGAGTGGATCCTACAACACCCTGATCTGGAGTTGCTTGAGGACAAGAAATCTTGGGAAGGGAGGAATGTAATTTCCCCTTCCAATTGATCATGACGGAGGATGAATTAATATCCTATATGACCCCGGTAGACTATAGTCGGCAAGAAAACGAGAGTCAAGGAAGTTTATTTGGTGTCACTAGGTTAAAAGAATGATAAATCTTAAAGTGACATTAAATAAAAATAAATAGTTATATTTAAATGAAATTGGAGGGAAAATAAAGTGAGGATTTGATTTGGTCAAAAAGGGGAAAGTTCTAGAAGGCCCGGAGGAAGAATAAATAAAGGGGTAACCCTTCTCTTTGGCATTATGATTTGATTGATTTCTTAGATGGTGCTCTTAGAGCCATTGATTCGTTAGGGTTTAACAAAACCCTTCCACCATTGCAGTTTAGTTTCGGTGGTGCAATACCCACCCTAGCTAGACAGGAAGGAGGATCCATACGAGGTCTTCATTGGAGTTTCTATTTGGAGTTTGTTTCGGTTGGTGATATATCGACTTGCACATAAGATTTGCAAAACTTTCCGGAGGATATTGATCTTAGATTTTTGCAGGTGTCAAGAGGGTTTCAAGGGAAATGGGGATAGAGGATGTCATCGCTTATGGAGCATGGGTGTTCAATGACACATCATTGGTTATCCAGCCTCATCACGCGATGCATCGCGGGTGGTCCAATCTCATGAGACGATGACCTCTACAAACTGTAGTTGCAGAGACACGTAAGTGCAATGGTCGGATTCCAACCTTTGTAGATCGGAGCGGTTAGTAGGATCCCTTGACAGAGCCATGGGGTTTTCAGAAGCTTTGGTGAGGCTAGGGGAGCCTTTGGATAACTGACAAAAACTTGGAGGATTCTATGGCATCATTACCAAGTTTCTTAAATTATTTTCTGCAGAGATTTGCAGATGCCCAACATCCATTAGACTTGATTGTTTAGGAAGATTATGTTGTTGTTGTTACATCCCACATAGATGTTTGTATGGTTGTGATTTGGAGCTCTCATCCATAATAATATGCTATCTTATTTCCTCTATTTATTGTGTAACGGATAAGTGCATTGTGTTTTGCAATATCCCATCATTGAGACATATGCAAACTGTTTGTAAGAAGTTCCAGCAAGATTTATGCAAAGTGTAACAAAATCACACAAAGAAAAGTAACATTTATGGACAACAAACATATTAATCTGGTCCATCTTTGTAAGGGATACTACACTGGAAAGTAGCTAGCTACAAAAATAGGAATAGCCTAGGTCTTGAGGCATAACTAACTAGGATAAAACAGACAAAATTATATAATGTTTTTTATTTTATCTTCACAGTCTGTGCAGAGAACTAGATATTTTTACCGCATGCATTTATGAGGGAAACAAAAAAATGCCAAGAAATTTGTGAAGTTTTTGATGTCAGAAACTGGTGAATGATACACATAATTCAATTTGGAATAGACCTCAATCAATGTTTTCAAACATATTTGTCTTTTAAAACAATTTTAATCACCCATATGCTCCTCACAAATCTATCCTAATTTTTTTTTATCCATGAACAAACAAAACAATTTAGTTTTGTAAATTTTCGAAGATTTTCAACCTTGCAAGAATAATGAAACAAAATACATTAAAGGAATGCTATCATTGAGATAGGCCCAAATATATATATATATATATATATATATATATATAAATAAAATAAAATAAAATAAAAAATAAAACCAGAAGGAATACTATGGAAAGACAACCAAATGCTACTCTGCCACAAAGGGACACGTGATATTACATTTACACTTAGAACTTTCTTTCTACAATCTCCTTTGAAGGGGCGAAATGAATTTACAGAGGAAGGTTCCATCAAAACTATAACAACAATAAGATTCAAATCACGCTTCATATGCCATAGATATTCAACATAAATCAATCTTTGTGACTTCTATAGATGAATAAATATGTATACCACTGTATGACACAAACACCTATGACTTGCATATCTCGTCAACTACAACTTGCATGTCTCACACACATGTCATAGAATTTATTTTATTTGTTCGAGTGGCTTTGTAATATAAAAAATTGAACTCTTATAACATAGTTTCTTTGAATAATCCATGTTTAAACTTTCTTGCATGCTCACTTTCTATCAATTTTGTCTTTTTCCAATGTCTATGGGTTGATATGTATGGACGACTAAACCCCACGTATATCATTGTGTTTTTTTTAGTTATGGATTTTGTTGTTTAAAGCTACCAATTTTGCTAATTTTTACAGAATATGGCCGTGATTTTTCACGGGGATTAAGGTTACATGAGGGAAATAGTGTGTTTGTGGTTTCCTCACTGCAATGGTGTCTGTACGTGGTGGGATTAACCTAATATATTTCTTCTTTCGCATGCGATTTGATCTATTGGTGTGGAATGCCTTGGATCGTCTCGTTTCTCAAAAATTATAATGGTAGAATAATTATGTAAAATCCATGCAACTCCATGGCCTTTAGTTATTTTGGTGTGTAGTTCTAATTCCTCAAAATAATCATGGTCAATGAGGGGAACGAAAGAAAGCAATTTGAAGTTTACATTGTTAGTGGTTGAGTTATATCTCTTCTATGTGAGCCGGAAATGAAGAAATCTAGGTGATGACCATGACAGAGGATTTGGGGACAATGAGGATAGTTGACAATGAGGATAGTTGAGGTAATAACAATGGGGAGGTCATGGAAACGAAGGAGAACATAAAGGCTATGATGGATCAAGTTTGAGTGAACGATATTATAGGTAACTTTATCCTTCCGACGTAAGCATTGAAGAAATTATTCGACTTTAGTAGCTTCTCCACTAAGGATGAAGTTCCATGACTATTTTGTTAGGATATCTCTTCATCTTTTAAATAAAACTAATTAGGGGATGTGTGTGTTATAAGGCTTTTCTAAATTGTTCAAGTCTTGTAAGCTAGTATATATGTGGAATGTAAGATGCACTAATATGCGAGGTATCTCAAACTTGGGTCTTTTGTTATATTTTTGTGCTATAGTTTACATATATACCCTCCTCATCTTCCCTGTCATCGTCAATGGACATGGAAAGAGATGTTTCTTATTTTGTCGACATTTTTCTTCCTACAATTCATACTTCAATTCCAAGATTTTTCCTATTTTTTTTACCATTGTTTCTATGTTCCGCCTTTTTGCACATTAACATCAACATAAAGGATCTTTAACACTCCAATTGACAGAGTTGACCTAACAGTTTACTCCACGCCAAGTAAGTAAATATGATTCATTCATGGTAAATTGAATGAGGATCTCCTGTTGGTTGTGTAAAAATGCTAAATTTATTATCGCTAAGTATATTCATTTCTTATTGGTGGAAGGGATACAAAGGATTAAACCATCAGTAAACAGAGGTAAGAAGAATTTGTGTTTACTCATGAAAAATCTATTGCCAAGGAGTATAAATGTTCAAATAGGATAAATAAATGCCTAAACTTAATTTGGTATGACTTTAACATTCCCAAAAGTGGTGGTTGGGTATCTATGGAAATCTTATTTATTCTCTTCTCAGTCGATAGTCCATAGGTCTGGAACTGATAAAGTTGGTAGCACATTCGCCCCTATTATTATGATTTGGTTTTTTCTTATTTGGTTCATATCATTGACTACTTTGAAATATTAAAGTTCAACGAAGTGAATAAATTATGCAAGTTCAATTCAATTTTTGCTAGAAAAGAACATAAACCATGAATTTTCTCGTTGAAAGTACAATCATCATTTCCAAAAAAAAAATAGACAAAGAGTTGAAAATACAATCATCATTACAATAAAAAAAAATAGACGAAGGGACAAGTTGATGAAGTACTTGACACCAAGCACACCAAGCTCAAGCTCATACTGGGACTGTGCAAGATGTATTTTACAAGAAGCAGAACCAGGGAGTTAGTTGCAACTTACAAGAAGCATAACCAGGGAGTTAGCTGCAACTAGCTCTGCCTCTTACACTGCTCGTGGAATTGCATCTAGAATTATTATTATCTACTTAGAAGGAAACACAGAGTTGAAGGCGATGCAACAGTGCATCGAAATTTGTTTATGATAAATGTTCCAGGGAGTTAGTTGCAACTTACAAGAAGCATAACCAAAGAGTTAGTTGCAACTAGCTCTGCCTCATACATCGCTCGTGGAATTGCATCTAGAATTGCTATTATCTACTTGGAAGGCAACATAGTGCTGAAGGCGATGCGATAGTGCATTGAAATTTGTTTATGATAAATGTCCTTGCAGGTGGTCATTAGTTATATTTGTGCACAAGATTCCACAAGAGGTCAGATGTTTAAGGTTAAATTGTTAGCTAGAAAGTTAATTTGACAAGACTTCCAATGGGATTAAATTGGAGTTTTTATTTCCAACGAAGCAGAGTAAATGGGAGGTTATATTTCCAACAAATTCACTGTCGCTTAGTCATTGCTTGGCAATAAGACTTCAATTCTCTCCACCAATAGAATGGTTAAAAAATCAACTTTAATATATCATAAAAATAAATAAAAAATTGTTTGCCTAATGTAAGACATTGGCAAATATGTAAAAATTTATAGTCAAAGTTTAAGTAATATAAGGTCAACGACAAACTCATCGCTATAGTCTTGCCCTATGGTAGGAACCAATAAAAATACTTTGACACAAGAACCTCTAAATTTTATCTCTATACATGATTTTATCTCTTGACCTGCATGGTCCATTTCATAATTATTAAAGTGAATATATAAAATTAAACATCGCCAACAATACAAACCACATTAGTCCAACCTATTTTTCCCTGAAATTTATGTCTGCCACATGTTTTTGTGAATTGGAGTCATCGGATACGGGCTTGGTCATACATAAATTATTAAATCCCATAAACCGAGAATCACCCAAACTTCTCGACTGTGTTAAGAAAGCGTTGTAGGCAAAGAGTGGTCGCCCAATATTGTTGACAAAGGCAACACATCCAGGGAAATATAAGTATAAACATAAGCTCAGACACTTGTGGGGAATCATTGCATTTTTAGAATAAGTAAATGGTGATTAGACAATGGGAAAACGATTGATCGAAGCAGAAGAAGAGCCTGCTCGAATGAATGATTTGCACTTGTAGATCGCCATATGCTTTTATTGGAGTGCATGGAATTCAGATTTTGATGAAGAACAATCAAATTTCAAAGGGATAAATGTGTTATATAATAGGAATGGAATACATATAAGCTATATGTTTTAAATAGAAATGGAAGATTGAAATATGTATGGATTAGGTATTAATTTTTTTGCATTCTTGGCAAACAACTTCAGTGTCTTATCAAGAAAATAGAGATACATGATTTCAACTTGTAACTGGTGTACATAATTAGTTTATAACTTATGTGTTATGTTGAAGAAGATGATCATTTCATTGAAGAGAGTTATGCTTTCTTTACTTTCACATAATCGATGTTGTATTTCAGTTGACCAAATGACTATACCATTATACTTTGATAGAATTTATTTATGAATAGACTATAAGAGTATTGTGTGAGTTTACGATTACATAAATTGATTAAAGCCCAAATGAGTATTGTGTGAAAGTTAGTGGTTGAGCACTAAGGTATGCATGTTTTGGCTCTAGCTCATGACAGGTGCCAACAAATATTACCATCACTTAACAACATGGATGACAATCGAGAGACCAGACATTGTCCATCAAATGATTGATGTTTAAATTGAAGTCGTTCATCCGACCAACCTTCCCAAACCTCTGTCATTGCATGGATAACACCTGCAATGATTGTTTTCTCAACTCTTTAATCAGATCTATTGAGAATAATCTCTTGAAGTCCTTACAAACACCCAATCTCAATAGGGACAACTCTTGCAACAGTGTACATATGCATGTAGAGTTGAGTAATATTTGTGTCATCAAGACATGAAGATAAAATATCAAATTATTTTTTCATGTAACACACCAAACTACTCTAAAGCCTATGTTAGCAAATGTCGATACTTCAATTTGACATTGATAGGTTGGTTATCGCATGCTAGAATTGTTTACTTGTCATTGTATGAATATTCTATTGTTGTTAGTTGTCATATTTCAAGTACGTGTGTTTCAAGCAGCCTAGCATGTGTCTTTGCCAAGAAAATTTTGGGACAACACACAAAATTTCCTATGAGGAATCTAACCCATGAACCAAAACCAAAGATAAGGGAAGATCGACACTTCAAATATGACCAAGTATTGAAGCTTCTGAAGAGAAAATGTCTCTTGTGCAAATCAGAGCAAGCATGGTTATTGGAGGCATATGTGTAGTTCTATATGCAATAAGGTTGAGGGACCCTGTATTTGAGGTGATCTCAATCCATTTGAAAGGCTTCAATCTAGAGACCTTGTATTCAAGGTGCTCTCAATCCATTTGAAAGGATTCAATCTCAGGTTCAACATAGATTCTCTCATTTCGGTTGTAGTGATTGATGTAATTTCTTTTTGCCAACCATCCTACTTTGACTACACATGTTTCAAGTAGCCCATCTTGTGTCTCTGCCAAGCAATTTTTGGGACAACATATACTATTTCCTATGAGGAATATAACCCATGAACCAAAACAAAATATAAGGGAAGATCAATGCTTCAAAGTCGACCAAGTATCGAAGATTTAGAAGAAAAAATATCTCTTGTGCAAATCGAAGGAGGCTTGGTTATTGAAGGTGCCAGTGCAGTTTTGTACGCAATAACGTTGGGAGACCATGTATTAGAGGTGCTCTTAATCCATTTGAAAGGATTCAAGCTCAAGTTCAACACAGATTCATTCATTCTGGTCATAGTAATTGATGTGGATCTCTTTGCATCACTACAAGGAGAACACCTTCTTACTGAGGTTTTTACAAAATGTCCCTGAAAAATCTATCCCTTCTCTGTTTATAGTGGAGGTGGGTGACCAAAGGTTTTTACGGAGGTCTTTTTATCGATGTGACTTTAAGGTACATACGCATCGATGCATACATAAACAATAGAACATTGGTGCTTCAATGTTCAAAATCATCGTCATATGTTATAATAGAAAGAACATGCACTAAATAAAGCACATTGGTGTCATTGAACATTACCCATTGGTGTGCATCTCCGCCRTTAGGCRCACYGTGGTAGGGTAAATAAAAAAAATACCAAATCGATTTTCATTGTTATAGTGCATACCGTGTTTCCAAACTCTCAAGCAAGCACCGATGCTCACCCTCCTTCCAAAKACGTCCTATTTTTTATGCTCTACAACAACTTGGATAGATCCATTTGTAGATTCCACACATTTCCAAATTTTGGAAATTATCACAAATTTTCATTTCCTCTCAATGGTGAAACCATGCCTCCTCATGACATAAGAGGCCARGTAAATTGTTTATTACCTTCCTATTTGCATTTTCATCCAATTAAAATTTGAATTTAGCTTGAAATTTGGCATTTTTTTCAAAAAACATTTCCAATTATGTGTGGTATGCTTGAATGTTTTGGATCGCTTTGAAGCGGTGTGTCATGTGTTAAATTCATAGTAAGAACCACCTTCGATGCATCCAATTTAAATGTATGCACTAGTGTCGTTCAAGGAAGAGCATCGCAATAATTTTTTTAAAACAAAGTGGTGTGTCCTTTGGAACACCCCCCACCGGTACATTTCACTTAATTAAGTGCACTGCTAACTTAATGATATATAAAATTTAACCATTTTAACCAAATGCACTAGTTTTGTTTATAGAACCACACTCAGACAAATATTGACCAACTTGGCATAGTGGGGCGTCTCATTGGACGCCCCCTTCTCAATGTTTTATACTTTACAACACATCGCTTAACAAAATGTTGATGCTCTAATATCACGGTAGCATTGATGCGTTAATAGTAACACATCGCATCGCTTCAATTGCAATAAAGAAATTTAACCTAGAGGTGCCCATATGTCCATCAAACACACCAATGTTGTAAAGAGAACATGTAGATTTTTTCATACTCTATTAGAGAAATGTGCCTTATTCGATGCATCATTGTAATGTGTGGTAGTGCAACAATAAGAAACAATAAGCATGGACATCGATGTGTAAACTCTAACAGTACGCACCGCAACAGGTTTTGAAAAATAAGCATCGTGGTTCATCTTCTATAATGCCCCATTACTGGTGCGTTAGTAAGACAAGGAATTTCTAGACATCATGTCGGTGCTATGGTAAAACTAGCCCATCGATGTTTTGAGTTTAACAAAGTGCACTGACAATTTTGCACGCCATAATTTTTAGTGTTGCAGTGCGTCTTTGTTAATGAAATGAACGATATGATTAAAATCACTGCACCATGAAAATATTGTACGATTTCACGTGTTGGGTTGTTTCATTGGATTCCCCATTATCGGTGCTCTATATAAGCCAACGTATTGCAAAACATAATGTCAGTGATACATTAACATTAACATGATTGCATCGGTGCATTCATATTAACACATCACACAACTTAAGTTACGTTGAAACAATTTAACCTAGCGGTATTTAAAAACATCTAATATATATATATATATATATTAGATGTTTTTAAATACAAGTTATTTATATATGTGTGTGTGTGTGTCTAACAATATTTGTATGTGAATTAGAGACGACAATGGCGAGAGAGGAGCAACATCAACAATACTAAGTCAAGATGCACACATATGTGCATGAGTGGGAGGCCAGGGAGAGGGAGAGGGAGTTATTCCCTCACCCTATTTCAGAGCCGACACATGACCTTTTGATGGATGTTGGCCTTCTGAAGTTTTATCAAGAGGGTAAATACCTCATGTGAAACTCTTTGTTGTAATAGTAGTTGATCTGTCATTGGGATCATGGGAGACAAGGGTTCAAGGTCGGTCTCGATCTATTGTATCATCCCACATAGGAGGATGTTTATTTAATCATTGTGTTGTCTAGGAGGGGGGAGGCTTTGCCCCAGTTCCTTAAGCTACCACATGGCATTCCAAGACAGACCTAACTAGTATATCTACAAAGATATGTCCATCTGGAGGTTCATTCCTCTACAGAGTTCCAGGTTCCTAGTGGTCAGTTGCAGATACGTTCATTTGGTAGCTAGGAGCTTTGGTGCCTGTGTCTTATTCTCTCAGCACTATCACAATATAGCTCTGATGGGCAACACATTAATTTCTCTTTGTTGTTTTATGTAGATAGTTTAGTCCATAGGCCCCAATTTATTAGGTGGCTGAAGATTTTTTTGAGACAATTTTGTCATGCGTTAGATCACTATTGCGTCATTTTACATGGGATGAGATTCTTCCCATTCACATCTGATTTATTTACACTATTTTTTTAGAGGGTTCATTCCACTCAACCAGTGGTACCTTGCTTTCCTGCTAGACCTATGCTTGATGCACATATGCACATGTGGGGGAAGTTGATGCCCAAGAAGGGCCATCTTGAGTTTCCATTTTCTCCGGTCAGTAGGGATGTACATGATTTATTGGCTAGCGAGGACAATCTTTTCCTCAATATTGTACAGTACCCATACACAGGGTTGAATTAGAGAGGATGTCCAAACATCTAATTCACAGCAGTCGAGCCACCACATGAAAGAGTGATATCATCGTTATGTTTTGATAAATCTAGTTGCATCTTCCATAATTGGTACTTTTGGCCATTAAATTTCTCGACCCTAAACTTTGCATCTTCCACTATTACTCCCACTTGAACCAGGAACCCTCTTTTTCTGTGAGTTACCTTTCACTCTCATACCAGTTATTAGAAAAATAGGATCGCGGAGCAATAAAATAAAACAAATGTGGAAATAAAACACAAAAGATACACAATACAATAGAGACACATATATACGTGGTTCACCCAGTGTGGGCTAGGTCCACTAGAGAAATTTCCAGGTCCTTCCTTTTTATTATCCAACAAAATGAAGGGATACAAGCTACAACACACCCGTTATAACTTCATCTTCTTTCTTTCACAGTCTCCTCTCTCTAAATGCAATAATCACACACACATACACAACCACAATACAATTCCCTTATAAAAGAGGGTTTCCTTCTAGGGCAAAATTCCCTAAAATAACTTCTATCGTCAGATCTGTGACCTTATAATGAATGGTCCATGTTGACTACAAAATTACAATATTTTACAAGGTAATTTTTCCTTTGGGGGTTTTCCCCCAAACCCCCACTGGCCCCCGGACCCTGTAGGGGGGGCAAGCCCACTTGCAACCCCCCCGCGTTGAGGGGTGTATAGTCTTCATGGGGTATAAACATGGCTAAAAAAAGACCTTTGAATTAGGAAGATAATCATGCTCCATAACCAACAAAAAAAGGACAAGTGGGATCACCAGAAGAAGGGATTTAAACCTACATTCTTCAGGACCAACCCTAGCACATATAAGAAAAGTAAACCGGCTTAGAGTGGATACAAGATGGAAAAATCTTTGGGGAAAATAACAAGGCAACCAATCAACTGTTAGGGATGTGAAGAAGATCGTGTATATAGAGATTGCCCTCATAAGCAAGACAAAATGAGGAATTTGCACGATATTCAAGAGGCAACTACAAGAACATTCCAAGAATATATGCAACCTTGTAAAATTGAAAGGCAAACCATTAGTCAAATATGATTGAGGTTGAATGTAAGATTGTCAATAAACCTATTACAATTTTAATTGATTTAAGAGAAAGCCATAGTTACATTGCCCCTAACTTGGTTGAGATATTTCATTTGAAAAGAAGTAAGCATGAGAAATCACAGTTGATTCAATTGGCTATTGGGACTAAAGGGAAAATTAATGAGACTCTCAAAGGTTGTCTAATAGATATGAATGGTGTTAGAACTATTGCAGACCTGAGCATAATACCACTTGGCTCATATGATTTCCTTGTTGGAATGGATTGGTTGGATATGCATCATGTTGTTCTAGATTGTTATAACAATATTTTTAATTTTTTTGAGGAAGAAGGAAAGAAAAGGACAGTAAAAGGAATTACAATAAATATTTCTATAAAGGAGATTCCATCTTTGTTGCTAAAGAGATGTTTTAGAAAAGGGTACCAAATGTATGCAACTCATGTGGAAGATCTATCCAAGTGAAAAAGCCCAAGTCTTGAGGACTCTCTAGTGTTGCAAAAGTTTGCAGATGTGTTTGAGGGAATACTAGGATTTCCACCAAAAAGAGACATTGATTTTTCTATCGATTTAATGCCCAGAGCCGCCCCAAACTCTAAGACTCCATATAGGATGAGTGCACCAAGTTTAAAGGAGTTGTAGATGTAATTATAAGAGTTTTTAAAGATGGTATACATACACCCAAGTGTCTCCCCTTCGGGAGCAACAATACTCTTTGTGTAGAATAAAGTTCGAACTTTAAAGCTATGCATTGATTTTACACAGCTGAAGAAAGTCACTGTGAGGAATAAATACCCTCTACCCAAAATTGATGATTTATTTGATCAACTAAGAGAAGAAAATATCTTTTTGAAGGTGGATTTGAAATCAGGGTACCATCAAGTAAGGATAAAAGATGAAGACAAGACTAAGACATCTTTCATAATTAGATATGGACACTCTGAATTTGTAGTGGTGACTTTTGGTTTGACAAATGCACTAGTTACCTTCAAATCCTCGATGAATGGAATCTTTAGATGATATTTGGACAAGTTTGTCATTATATTCTTGTATGACATTGTTATTTACTCAAAATAAGCAGTGGAGCATGAAGAACACTTGAGGTTAGTACTACAAGTGTGAAGAGAGCATTAATTTTATGCTAATTTAAGAAAGTATTCCTTTTGTTAGAGATGGATTTATTATTTGGGACACATTATTTATGAGGAAGAAATAATAGTAGATATAGAGAATATTGAAGCTATTAGGGTATGGCCTACACCTAAGAACATATCAGAGGTAAGGTCATTCATGGGGCTTACCAGATATTACAGAAGGATTTTCCAAAATTGCACATCCAATTACATATTTACAGAATAAGGGAATTAAATTAGAATGGACACCACAACGTGAATAAGGATTCTAGTTGTTAAAATAATTTCTCACTAATGCACCCATTCCCAAGATTATTGATCCAAATGAAGATTTTGTGGTATATACATGTGCTTGCAAAGAAGGAATTGGTGGGGTTCTCACTTCGAATGGGTATGTGATTTGTTATGAATCCCTAAAGCTTAAGAAGCATGAGAAGAATGATCTCACACACGACTTAGAGCTTGTTTCCATAGTTCATGCACCGAATATGTGGAGACATTATTTAATTGGGGGGGGGGATATTTATTTATACAACAAACTTTGAATGCCAGGCGAACAAGATGGCTGGAATTTCTCAGTGAATATGATATTGATATCAAAAATATCATAGGGAAAGAGGATATGTTTGTTGATACACTTAGCATAAGAATAAACGCAATGCATGCTACATCCATTAGAATGTGCAAATCATATTTAAATAATATAATTTTGGAATCTCTTATTTCATATGGACAATACCTATCGGTAAAAGAAGGATTATAATAGGAAAGTGTATAGTAGAAATATGAAGGTTACAAGCTAGAAGAATGACGATCAAATTATATGCTAATTTTTCGTGCATTTTATCATCAATCCCGGGGCGTAATCTTAGAGGTGCCAACATTGCATGTGCAGAGACTAGGACTAGCATGACTATCTAATCTATGGAAAAGATCATGAAACTACACTGGCAAATCACAAGCGACTTGTTCATTGGGTAGAAAAACAAGAAAATACCTTGCTAGCACAAACTACAATCTTTCACTCAAGCAAGTCCTCGACATTATGTAATCTTGTTCCCACCTTCAAGTGAAACTATCCTTATGATTACAAATTCAAACTAACAAGGCATGCAAAATCGAGAAAAAAGAGAAAACATTTAGAATTTAAATCTAAGAGATGTGCTAACTGAGCCAATACTATCAAGGCTTCTCCAATGGCACCAATCCCAATCTTTCACCTAATCAATGGTCAGGTTTTCAAGGGATTCAAAAGAGAAATGACACTCATGAACTATAGGATGCAAGTAAATGAATAACAACTACAACAAGCAATCTAACATTCAACCAATTACATCTACTTGCAATTTGCAAAGGAAAGAAATTATACTTAGCTTAATCTAATGCTAAAGAACTAAATTGTAGCATTTTCCAAGTTAAGGGGCCCTCCCAACTGGCTTCCTATTGCAAGAGAATTGCAACACCAAAGACTGATCATGGTCACATAAATTTGCCTCCAAACATCAACTTGATTACTCTCTTATCAATGTAGAAAGTTCAACAATACAAATTTAAAGTATATAATGGGTTGGTAGCTTCCACCCTCATTTATTATAATGAGTGCATACTTATACACAAAACTCAATGGGAATAATAAGGTCCAATCCCCCAGACCCATAATTCACAATTCTAATTCAATCTGAGTTTTACAATTTGGGAAAATTTGGCCAGAACATAAAATATGGACAAACCCAGATTAGAGAATCAAGATTATCTCTCAAATTGTCTCGAATCTTGGAAATCAACCATGTTGTTATCCAATTTTGACCTTTCTGCACAAAACCCATGTTTTAATTTTTCGAGATTCCTCTTCTTCAGCTTGGAAATCGCTTCTAGAGTTATCTATTTGTAAACTGCTCATTAATTTTGACCATAATTTTGACCAAGCACTTGGAGACTCACATGTGCGACCTGGGCATGATCTGATGGGTACATAACCATCTAGAAGCATCTAGCTATGATATCTATTTGCCCATTTCTCCATTGGACACGTGGAAATATGAGGAACAATGATGGTGCTGCAGGAACTCTATGTGTGTTGCAGGATCTATACTTGGAGGAAAACTTCATTAGTAATGAGTCAATCAATAATCTTCCTAAGCTACCAAAACAATGGAAATAGTCATAAATTAATGACAAATTCACCTTGTTTGCTCAGAGTAACACATTCAACAAAACCCTTTCATAATTATGCTAATGTGGGAAATAACCAAGCAAAAGAGAAGGATATATAGGTTAAAAAGGGGTTTTCCTAGTGGTAAAAGATGATCTAGAGGCCTAACAAAGAAGATGGCATTCTTATGCATAAAAACATAGCACGTGTTCCTAATTCTTATGAATTAAGGAAGATTGTATTTAAAAAATAACATAATGTTCTGTACATTGGACATCATAGTTACTAAAAGACAATTGCAACAATAAAAGATCAACATTTTTGGTCGGGAATGAAGGATGTGGTTGATTATATAGCTAGGTGTATGGAATGCCAAAGACTAAAGGTGGAGCATAGACATCCAATAGGTTTTCTACATCCATTACCAATTCCATAGTGGAAATGGGAAGTGGTAACCATTGATTTCATCACCGAGTTGGCTAAAACCACAAGGAAACATGATTCAATAATGGTGGTGGTGGATAAATTAACAAAAGTTGCTCACTTTATTACAGTGAAGTTGGCTCATAAGGTAGCTAATATAGTAGAGATTTACTTGAAAAAGATTTCCAAATTGCATGAATACCCAAGGCAATTGTTTCAAACAGAGATCCAAAGTTTACCTCAAACTTTTGGAAGGGATTATTCAAGGGTTTTGGTACAAATATGAACTTTGATACATCCTATCATCCACAAATAGATGGGAAAACATACATATTTAATCAAGTGATTGAAGATATACTAAGAATGTAAGTGATGGATAATCCATCCAATTGGAAGAATTACTTTCATTTAATAGAATTTGCCTACAATGATGGATATCAAGCTTCACTAAAGATGAGTCCATTTGAGACATTGCATGATAGATGGTGCAATGTTCCAATTAATTGGAACAAACCTGTAGATAGAGTAGTACTTGGGCCAAAGTTTCTCAAAGAAATGGAAGAGTAAATGGTCAATATAAAGCAAAATTTAAAGGAAACATAGGATAGGAAAAAGAGTTATGTAGATAAAGGCAGGATACTAAGAGGATTTAAAGTTGGGGAGCATGAATTTATAAAAATGAAACCAAATAAGAGCTCCTTGAAGTTGGGGAGTTGCAACAAGCTAGCAAACAAATGTTGTGGTCCATTTGAGATCCTGGCTTGGATAAGACTTGTTGCATACATGATTACATTGCTTGCTACTATAAACAATCATAATGTGCTTCATGTATCTTTGTTAAAACCAGCCTAGATCCATCTTAACCTGGATCTATCAAGCGTCGAGACATATCAAATATCTCGAGGTGAAAATCTCTTTTAGAGTGCAAAACTTGAGGAAAGGTTTGCACCTTGAGAGATTTGATCCCTCTGTGTGCTTGATAGATACATGTTAAAATGAATCTAGACTAGTTTAAATACTAACAACAACCCTTAAAATCTTACCAATATTTTTATCTATTTAATAAATTAATTTAAAATTCTATTTTTATAATATTTCAGTTTTACATTTTATTGATAATTTCACTTTAAATATTAACTAAATGGTATTAAATCTATCATAAATAAATTTAAATCTTTTAAAATTTCATACTTTATTTCCTAAAAATATAAAATAAATTTATTAATTTTAAGATATATTAAATTTATAAAAATTAATAGTTTTATTAATAAATTTTATTTTTAAAATTATAATATATAATACTTAATATCTCATCGAGAGTAAAAATACCTAATTTTTTATATGTCATATCATTGGAACATACTATAATGAAATGGTTATATGATGCTACCAAAGGTATTTTCAAAATTTCACTTGAAAGAAAGAAAGAAAGAAAATGATTTTAACGTCCACGAGGCTAACAATAGCCTATGGGACAGACCGCCTCACACATTGATTTCTCCAGTTCAACCCTTTTCCTGTTCAACTTGATGATGAGCTCCCCCAATTTCTCCACTGTCCCCTCACTGAATAAGTTATTCCAAGAGCTAGCTCTCAAGATATTTATATAGTTGTCCCTGCTGTCTTTGAAAGCTTCACATTCTAAAATGAAATGTTTTTCTATTTCCACTTTTCCAGAGGTGCAAAACACACACACCCTTCCTTCCCAAGCTTCTTTTGGTCTTTTCCAATGCCCAGTTTCACAACGAAGTTGATGGGAATTGGTTCTTATTTGTGCAACAATCATTTTGGCTCTCCAAGATATATTGGCCCCGATGTACGCTTTTTGATGATGATTGCATGTGGGATTAAACTCTTCAATATAATACTCTTTCTTTTTCCTGAGCCCTTTATCCCAAGTTCGTTTGTGGAACCTATCAATAACAAAAGCCTTTATCTCTTAACTGTTCGTAGGGCACTTGTTCAAGTGGATATCCCATTTACTAAGCCATTGAATGAGATTGATCCAAGTTCAAAGGTACAAAACAACGCTTATAGGAGTACACGACAATCCTTACATGTAGAGAGTATATTTCATGAAGTGGACGTTTGAATAATCTAATTTGATTATTTATAATTTTTCTTATATTTAATATTTTTATTATTAATAAAAAAATCATTTAATTTATTTAACAATTTAGGAAAAAAAACCTCTACTACAAAATTAGACACTCTACACACTCCATCGAAAACTTACTATAAAATTAGACACTTCACACACTCCATCGGACCTTACTATAGGCTATCACCAATCATGAAACATATTAAATGGCTTTCAATGAAAGAGCAAACTTCAATAGGAATGCCATAACAATATCAATATCGTTCTTTAAAACCACAAATATGTGCCTATAGTTATTGGTTCACTACTCTATGCCTTTTATGAACAAGTGTTGCATGGCAGCGTAGTCCCTGCCAGCTTGAATTGGGAATAAATGCAGAGGGATAGGAAAAAGTAGTGGAGATGTGGCAAGCAACATGAAGCACATGTGGTATTCATGCAATAAATGACACGTGGTGTCTAGAGCACCATTTATTTTTTGAAAGTATATAATATATTTTGCTATGTTGAAAAATTGTGTCTATTTTGTCTGTATATGTGGCAGGACAAAATAAAGTTATATCCAAATTAAGAAAATAAAATTTATGCATAGTGGAAGATAAAAATTTATGACGACATAAATATAAAAGGAGATAAAAATGAGCTTGATTTGAAGTATATCAAAAAACTTACATTTTCCTAGAAATTTAAATGCATTTGTCATATGGACTGGGATTGGGGCTCGCGCGGACCATAAGCACAGCGAAAGATAAAAATTATGAGGCCAATTTTTATTTTTTTTTGAAATATATCAAAAAATAATAATCTGTTACAAATTCCTTATAATGTAAATGCATTTTTCATATAGACTGGGATTGGGGATCCCGCGAATCATAAGAGAAATATGTACAAGAAATAAGACTGTAGAAAGAAGAAGTGGTCGACGGTAGAGTGTAATATCTGAAAAGAATAAATTGAAATGTATCGGTCTTTGGCTAGACATTTGTATTTAAAAAAGTGGAATAACTGGGTTGATAAACAAAGTAGGATGTGATCAGTATAGACTTACATCGATGGTACATATGACCCCTTTTGCTATTTGCTTGCTGATGTCTTTTCATTGATGTCGTTGACGGCTACTGGAATCATGGTAAGTGCCTATTGCCTTTCGTCGGCGTTTTGCTTCAATTCGCTTTCGAGCCATTCTTCAATGTAGCTTCTCATTGGGGCGACGTTAATCTCATTCCGTATTTTTATGTTGAAAAGTTCATTTTCCAATTCCTTGAAGTCGATAGAAAGATTATGCAGAGCTCGATCAATTTTCTTATTATGCACCGAGTAGTTGACTAGACAGTTGTCGACGTCATCTTGACCATATTCATGGATGCCGTAAAACTTCTTCAAAGACAACTCCTTAAAAATATCAACCTGTTCAACGAAGGCTTTCTTAGTCAAGGGCAAGGAGTTGACGATTAAGTTGAGGTCTTGGAAGTCGTTGGTCCTTCCGGCTAAGTTTATTCTGGCCATCTTTGTGAACAATTTTTCTTTTTTTGATATGGCTTGTTCACATGACTGGACAATGAGATGCAGATTCTTCACTTTTTCTTTCCAGCATGCATTTAATTGACCGATTCGGTTTTTGGATGGGAGATCTTGTTCTCTTATTTTCATTTCTATCATGTTGACAATGGTGCCAAAAGGAGGGACCATGTTTAAATAGAAATGTTCTTCATATTTTAACTCTGCCTGCAAATGTTCTAGCAACCTATGTGCCCTCGTTCCAAGGGAAGTCATGGTTTGCGATGTTTCCCAGGCCTCAACAATCAGTTCCATTATTTTCTTGATATTATTCTCCACATATCCTCTACAGGATGTGAGGATACTTGAGGATCCTTTTAACTTGGCTACAAGAGTCTTTGGCATGGCTATTACCAAAGGATTGGCAAGCAATGCCATATGAATCAAAGCTTCTTCCAATTCCTTGACCTGGTCCTTCAGTCTTGCATTATCTGCTTCAATGCTTCCAATGGAATCATCAAGAGCATCTCCGGTCACTTTGTGAAGTTGATAGATTTGGGATGGCCACATATTTTCAAGGTTAACCTCTAAACAAGATTTTCCTTTCTTATTTTTTACATCTTTTTTTTGAATAATTATTTTTTTGGACTGGCTGTAAAAAAACAACTCTCTGGAACATGAAGGATTCATCTTCGTCGAAATGTTCGGTATTAGATATGTCCATTGGACGACTATGCTGGATCGCGTCTGTGAGATGATCAAGGTAGCAGAATACGCTATCCAGATCAGGTTCAAGTTCCATGTTCTCACTCTGAATTTCGGGCTCTTCCGCCTGTCCCACAATTTTTTTCACTTCTTGTCCACTGGAAGCTTGTGAGAAGTATCAATTTTAGAGTGAGGAGGGTCGTTATCTCCTCTGTTTGAAGAACTCTGAGTTTCTTTGTTGTTGTGGTGGGTCGTTGGAGCGACGCTCTGGGATGTTGTACTTTTGGGAGTGTTATTCACCGATTGAACACTCTTCTCATCGGGGTCTTTTCCCTGTTGCTTGTTCAATTCAGTGGTGCTTTGGAGTGTATCTAGGTTGTCGACATCAGAAGCAGGAGCATTGTCGCCAATGTCTCTATTTTCGGTCGGGTGTTTTTTTTGAAAAAAATTGCCCAAGCCAAGTGTTTGTAAATGTTGTAAAAAAAAATTGTTGGGGTCGAACCCTGTTAGGGTTTCAACATATCTTAGGTTTAGGTTGCTAAAATGGGCTGCGAATTCTTCAATTTTTTTTACGTTCCTCAACATGAAGTCCCTAACTTTCCAAGGCAGAAGAATGAACTATTTTTTATTCTTCTCTTGGAATAGATGCAACCAATAGTTGTATTGCCTTGCTACTTGCGTGACAAACATTATGTATGCAATGTGACATGGAAGAAGAGCAGGTTTTTCCTTGGAGCCAAAAATCCTTATCATAGTGTAATTATCCAGATATTCAATTGCTCCCTTCCTGTCCAAAAAACTTGTTGCCTAGTCAGATATCCAAGGAGCATCTTCTCCCAACAACAAAACTTTGAAAACAGACACAAAGCCATTACAAACCTCATAAAAATAATGGGAGGCCTTGTGATTCCACAAGGCCTGGTACCAAAACGTTACTGGGTCGAATTCCCAGTTGACCTTTTTGGACAGAGATGGAAACTGGCAGCAATGCGATATCGCAAAAACTAAGTAGGATGACATAAAAAATCTCTTCTCCTATTTGAAGCTTGACAATTGGGAACGAATTTCATGGGAAATTAGCTTGCCCTAATAAAAAATGGTTTGTTCATTGACTGTGAAATACAAAATATAAAGAGCCATATGGGAAACAATTGTTGTGGAGTCATGTCCCATTATTCTTGTAAACAACCAGGCAATTTCCTGGTATGGATTTCTAAATGAACTAACCTGGAAGCTTGTGATATCTTCAGGAACTACCATTGGGTCTTCCAAGAACTCGGGCAAGAGGTCCAACCTGTTATTATGCTTTCTTAGGAACTGCTTGGAATCTTCTCCTTTGAACGTCAATGTTGGTTCCGACAATATTAACATCTGACGGAAGACCTCAGGCGACAAAGAAACAAAAGAGTAGTCCCGCGGTGGAATAATTCTTTGGACTGGGATAAATTTATCGGTGCACCAAGAGACCAGCTCCTTACAATCAAAAAATTCAGAGACACATCCTACATGAGCAATCCCAGAGGTCCAAATTACTTCGTTCTGGGTAGTAGGAGATGAATAATAAGAATATGCCCTGGACCACTAGAAGTCCTGGTCCTCGCACCCGAAGTTGTTCACTGTATCTCCATAGAATTGTTGTCGAGTTGATGCCATAGGTTTATGAGAACGTTCGTTTTCTATAGACGATGATTGAAATGAATAGTTGGAGGCGATAATATTAGTCTCTGCAAATGTTGGTTCAATGCTAATCAATGGTAAAGCTCCTCAAGCCTTTCGCTAATTAATGACAATCTCTATGGGTGTTGTATGGTGAATTGTTAGTAGTAAAGCTTATTTATTGCATATTTAGAAGTGCGAAGGTGGCAGGTATGACAAAGATCAATTAAGGGTTGGAGGTTTCGAGAACGTGCCAACCCGATGAGGTGCGAGCGACATTTCATGATTTTTAAATTAACATTCAGAAGGAATAATATAATGCTCCACAAATCTTGGTTTAATGCGTATTAATAGGAGATCTCCTCAAGCCTTTCACCCATCAATGGAAATCTACACGGTTCCCACACGATGAGATGTTAGAATTAAATGTCACTAATTGCATATTTAGAAACGATATATATATAGATAAACAATTTTTTTATTATAAATAAGTGCGAAGGTAACAGAGACGGGGAAGAACAAGGAACGAATGGCAAGGTCTGAAAAATGGTTGGATGAGATTCAAAATAGGGTTACGGGGATACTCAGTAGAGGTGATTGTCCGACGGTCAAATTTTATGTATCAGATTTTTTTACTGCAATACGTGTAAAAAGGAAGAGAGTATGATGGGGCAGTTTAGTGGTGGTTTTGTATATTTGAGGAATTATGGGAAAGTGGCTAAGTATGGAATAGGGAAACGATGGGTCAGACTCATTTTTGGAATTGAGGATTGAAGATTTKGTGGACAGACCAACCCAACGACGTGCAAATGACATTCCATGATGTTTGAAATAAACACTCAGAAGGGATAATACAACCATTCGAAAATTTTGGTTTTATGTGTATTAATGGGAGATCTCCTCAAATCTTGGTTTAGCATTAACRCTTGCTAAGTGCATACTTAGAAATAATAACTTATATATAATTGCCAATTGGTAATTGCAAAGGGTGCRGGCACATGAAACAATTATTAGGAATTGGATATTTCTTGAACTCGCCAACCCGACGATCCACGAAATAAATTCGAAGAAATGGCCAAGTATGGGAAGTGGACGGACGGGGTTCTAAATGGGGTGACAATAGTTCCAAAGGAGACATTCGGAACCRACGGTCAAATTGTATGTGTCGGAAGTTTTCAGTGCAAAATGTGTWCCACCAAAGAGGGCATGATAGGTAGACTGTTATACAGAAGACGGTGTGATATGAGTCCGGTTGTAAATTTGTATATCGCRGAAGTCAAGGTACTATTTGCAGGTCATAGAACAATAGAAGTGCAATCTAGAGCCCACCTACCCGGGAATCCGCAATGGGAGAAGTGACTGGACATGGAATGGGGAAGCGGGCGGTCGAAGTCACGATATAAAAGCACAAGTGCAAATGTGAACCTACAAGTCCGCCAACCCACACAACTAGACATTTTCAGAAAAACGACCAAGTGACGAGAAAGATAAAGTACAGGGAAAAGAGAAACAAGAATTTTGTTAAGTATAGAATATGGATGTTGATCTTTTTTGCATATTTTTGGAGAACCTATATACTAATTCCATTTACTTGGAAAGAAGTGCGAAGGTGGCGGGCATAGAAAATAACGACTAGGAAACTGAAATTCTCTGAACAGGCCAACACGATGATCCGCAGAAGAGATTGCAAGAAATGGCCGTGGAAAGCGGACAGGCGGGCTTCAAAATAGGCTGACAAGGGTTCCTAAGGAGACATGAGGCCCCAATGGTCAAATTGTATTGATCAAAACTTTTGAGTGCATAGTGTATAAGATCGAAAAGGGGCCGATGCAGGCATCCAGAAGGCAATTTGTATATCGCGGAAGTCGGGGGGCTGTTTGGAGGTCAAGGAACACTGAAAATGCATTCCGCATGTTCGGGAATCCGCAATTGCAATCCTCGAAAATTTCATGTGCAAACTGTGTATCACGGAATATGGTTTGATGTGGGAGTGCGAAAGTAAATTTGTATATCGCAGAGGTCCGGGTCCTGTTTGCAGGAAACTGAACAAAGGAAGTGCAATATAGAGGCCACCTGCCCGGGAATCCGCAATCTGAGAAGTGCCTACTCATCGAATTGGTGATGGTTGCTCTGAGTCACAATATAAAATCATGAGCACAAATTGAACCCATTAGTCGGCCAACACGCGCATTGAGACATTTTCGAAAAAACGACTAAGTAACAAGAAAGAGAGTAGAGGGAAAAAAGAAACACGGATTTGGTCAAGTATAGAAGAGGGAAAAGAAGGTCTAATATATTCAAATCTGCAATAGATATTCCATTTCCTAGCAAGATATTTTATGTATGTTATTGGAGAAGTTGTATACATATTGCATATACTTGGAAAGAAATATGAAGGTAGTAGGAACATGAAAGAGCAACTAGAAATTTGAAATTTCTTGAATCCGTGAATTCAACGATCCGCAAAAGAGATGTCAAGAAATGGTCAAGTATGGAAAGTGGTCGGACGAGCCTCAAAATAGGGTGATGGGTTCCCAAATAGACGTAAGGCCGCGACTGTCAAATTGTATATATCGGAACATTTGAGTGCAAAATGTGTAACACGGAAGAGGGGATGATATGGGAGTCCAGAAGTAAATCTACATATCACAGAAGCCAGAGTGTTGTTTGCAGGTCACAGAACAATTGAAAGTGCAATTTAGACAAAGTGGAAGCACTCGGTCGAAACGCGTGAATTCTCGCCAACCCGCGTAGCAAGACATTTTCAGAAAAAACAACTAAATAACCAGAAACATAAACTACATGGGATAAAAGAGTGGGAAAATAAGAAAGGCGGAGGGCAATTTTCGTAAGCGGGAATTGGTTTCAAACAAGCCCATTGTTGCAAAACCATTATTTTGTAGTAATTATCAGCAAATGATTTCTTGAAGATTAGATACATTTTTCCATGACTGTAACATATTAACTTAAGTATTAAACTTCTTGCATTATGGGTTCTTATCAGTAAAGCTTAATAATTGTGATCCTAGAAACAAGAATGATGATCTTGCTGCAACATCGTGATTTGGTATTGCTATGTTCTATTTGCATCACGAATAGAATTGAATGTTGGTTTGAAAACTGTTTGAAATTCATTTTTTTGTTTCCATAAAAGCCCGATGGAACGATACAGTGCATTGCCGTATAATTGTTAAATGTTACATTTTAGAACAAATTACATAAGCGAATACAATATCAAAGAACTACGAGACTATCGAACCATGCCAATGAGAAGAGGTGTTAAATCCATAAAAGAAGCAGCAAACAAGACTCCCAAGGCAAATTTTTTAATAGTAAATCCATTAAAATAACACAATACTGAGCACTGTATATCTATGCTTAGAAATTGGACCGAGTTCTTTGGGCCAAAACACTGAAAATATTTTCCATAAACACAGGCATAGGATCTGCAACATGTAAGAGCCATCGAGATGTTATTCAACATGCATAGAAAATTGATTACCATGCTTTTTTTTCCAGGAAATCCTTGCAGCCTTCTCCTTGGTGGACCAATGTCCGGTGCCCCGATCTCAATATTTTTTAGAAGATCCGAGCTGACAAAGAAACATGAAAGTGGGTCTGCAACGGGGTAAATCCCTTGTTTGAAGCAGATGAACAAAAGGCATGTGGTAAAATTCATAATTCTCACAAGCTTCCCTTGAGGAACAAGACGAAAAAACATTGCATGGCAAACAGAATAGCCCGAAACTGAAAGTTAGGACACACCAAGAAACCAACTCCTCACATTTGAAAACTTTAGGGATACAGGTTGCACGTGCAATTGCAGAGGCCCAAATTAGTCCATTCTAGGCGGAAGGAGATGACTAGTAGGAATATGCCTTGCACCAGTGGCAATTCTGGTCCTCATTCCCTAATATGTTAATTGCATATCTAGAGAACATGGCAATGGTTCCACAATTGAATAGTTTTTTGGCTTGAAATATATGTCTGGGAGCATCAACAGATCATTTCCTTACAGTGAAAGACTTCTGCCCATAACAGACTAATCTGGACCTCTGGAATTCCTACTTTTGGGCTGCAAAGCGACTATTGCGTTCAACGTCGGTTTCTTTTCTATAACCCATTCTTTTGGTGTTGTTAGGACTACCATCGCCAAGCCGGGAAGTGCCACCCATTATAGTTGATTTCAATTTGGTCATAGTAGTGGGACCAGTCTCTGCATTGCCATCATCCATTGTCATATCATCGTCCATTAGATCATCTTCTTCCGACTCGAAATCCATCGCATCAACATATGTGCCAGGTATCAATGCAAGTCGGAAAGTTGTCTGAGCAAGTAGGGTTGCATTGGAATTGTTTGGCTTGAAATATATCTCTCGGTGCACCAAGGGACCATCTCCTTTTTTTCTCTTGGGAGGAGGGATATGAATAGTAAGAATATGCCCTAGAATACTGGTACCTCTGGCCATCATGTCCGAAGGTGTTTACTGTATCTGGACAGAACTGCTCATAAGTTAACGAGAATTTACATTTGCTCCATATGATGTTTGAAATGAAAATTGAGGAGGGATAATATAACCATCCACAAATCTTGGTTTAATGTGTATCAATGGAAGATCTCCTCGAGCCTTTCGTTGATCAATGACAATCTCCAGAGTTTGTGCGTAATGACCTGTTACCATTAAAGCTTACTAATTGCATATTTAGAAAAAAGTGCGAACATGGCGATGCCGACGAAGAAAAATTAAGAATTAGATATTTCATAAAGGCGCCAACCGGCCCTTGCATGAAAGATTGCATCATGTTTGAAATGAATACTTGAAAAGGATAACATTCTTCTCCGCAAATCTTGGTTTAATTCATATTAATGACAAATCCTCTCCATCCTTCCGGACATTAATGACAATCTTAACGGTTCTTGCATGATGAAATACTAGCATTAAAGCTTTAATTGCATATCTAGAAAGTACGAAGGTAGCGGGGATGGTGAAGAGTGAGCAAGCATTGCACACCCTAGTTCCCCCAATCTGTAAAAATAACTATACTGGCCAAGAACTACGGCAAACTCAAAGATGTGAATGTGTGATTTGAATGGACCTTAGTATAAAGGGTCGACGAAAAGACTAAAGAATTATATGAACTTAAGCTGGGGCAACTCACCATAGAGGAATATGTCAGCAGATTCCTCGAGTTGCTGAGGTATGTACCCTACATAAAAGCGGAAAAGGCAAAGGTGCAACGATTCATCAGTGGATTGCCTAAGGACTATCAGAACAGGATTGAATTTGACGAACCAAAGACCCTAGAAGATACTATCTGAAAGGAAAGATATTATTATGAACATCTTGGACATCGAACAGAACCTCGCGAAGGCTGGAAGCAGAATAACAGTTCGGGATTCCAGAAAAAGGGGTTTAAATCGCCAAGATTTAAGGACTATAAAAAAGAACTCAAGGATGAGCTTCCCAGCCCGAAGTGTACACCAACAAAACTTTCCCTCCTTGAGTGGAAATAAACTTTCTGGATTTTCCCCAGTAAAGATTGATAACCCAAAGAGAGAACCTTTGAAATGTTGGGGTTGTGGAGAAGAACATCTACTAAGAGACTGTCCACACCGACAACAGAATAGTCAGAGAATTTACAACATCCAGGAAGCTACCATTGTCAATGATGTGGCCAGGAGTGTGTCACAAATTTATGCAGCCTTGGATAATAACCAAGCTGACCACCAAGCTTCAGTGGTGGAAATAGAAGGTATGATTTCCAACCATCTAGTGTCTATTTTGATTGACCCTGGTTCAAATTTGAGTTATATAGCCCTAAGGCTGTTGATAAGTGTAAACTACAGCCAAAAAAACCTACCAAGTCATGGTTGGTACAGTTAGCCATTGACACCAAAAGAAGGGTAGAAGAGGTCATACCAGCCTGCCAATTAATGTTGGGTGAATTCCCCACCCAAGCAACCCTTAACATATTACCCTTGGGATTGTATGATCTATTGATTGGTATGGATTGGCTAGCCGCCCATAAAGTCAGATTGGACTGTTACCATAAAACCTTAGAATGTGTAAGTAAAGAAGGGAAAAGGATAACCCTTCAAGGGATCCGAAAACTTGTCTCGGTGAGACAAATATCAGCTTTGCAAATGAGAAAGTATAGCTAAAAAGGATGTCCCCTATATGAAATACAGGTGTTGAAAACTATTGAAGATGACAAACTAAGCCTCAAAGACCACCCTATGCTAAGAAAATACAGAGATGTGTTTCCGGAAGAGGTGTCGGGTCTACCTCCGAGAAGAGACATAGACTTCTCGATAGAACTTGCACCGGGAGCGGTGCCGGTGTCTAGGACACCCTACTGAATGAGCACACCCGAGTTAGTTGAACTCAAATTACAATTAAGAGAAATGATGGATAAGGGCTATATCCGGCCCATCATGTCTCCATGGGGAGCACCAGTCCTATTTGTGAAAAATAAGGACGGTACCCTTAGACTGTGTATAGATTATAGACAACTCAATAAGGTAACCATAAAGAATAAGTACCCCTTGCCCAAGATCGATGACCTGTTCCACCAATTAGGGGGTGCATCTATTTTCTCAAAGATTGACTTGAGGTTGGGATACCATCAAGTCCGAATCAAGGGTGAACACATCCATAAAACTGCCTTTCAGACGAGGTATGGTCACTATGAGTTTGTCGTAGTACCATTTGAATTAACCAATGCCCCTGCCACTTTCATGTGCTTGATGAACAATGTACTCAACAAATTCCTAGACAAATTCGTGCTGGTTTTTATTGACAATATATGAATTTACTTCAAGAATGAAGAAGAGCATGAAGAGCATCTTAGGCTTGTGCTGCAAGTGCTAAGAGAACATCAGCTCTATGCCAAATTCAACAAATGTGAATTCTTCCAGAAGCAAATGCATTACTTAGGCCATGTTCTATTTGAAGAAGGAGTAGCAGTAGACCTTGACAAAATCAGGTCTACCATGGAATGACCTACCCCAAAGGATGTTTCAGATATCAGATCCTTTATGGGATTAGCAGGATACTATAGGAGATTTATAAAAGGATTCTCCAAGATTGGTTGTCCAATCACTGCCCTCTAGAAGAAGGGCACAAAATTCATGTGGACACAGAAATGTGAAGAAAGATTTCAAACCCTGAAACATCTACTGACCCATGCACCCGTGTTGAATATCGTTGATCCCGAAGATGACTTCCTCGTGTGCACAGATGCTTGTAAGGAAGGGCTCGGAGGAGTCCTTATGCAAGGAGGAAGTGTGGTCTGCTATGAATCCCAAAAATTGAATGAGCACGAAGTCAACTATGTGACCCATGATCTAGAGCTGGCTGCCATAGTGCACGCCTTGAAAATGTGGAGGCATTACCTCATGGGAAGAAAATTTGCACTTATGACAGACCACTGTGGATTATGATATCTGTTTGACCAACCAAAGCTCAATGCCAGACAAGCTAGGTGGATGGCCCTCATCAGCGAGTTTTATTTTGAAATCAAACATATTAAGGGAAAGGAAAATAGGGTGGTTGATGCCCTTAGCAAAAGCATGAAAAAAATTGACCTGGCCACGGTGAGCTCCTACGAGATAGATGTTAAGGAAAGAGTCAGAAATGCACAAGAAACAGATCCCTTCATCCAGACCGTGACCTCATACCTACAGCAAGAACCCACAGAGGTAAAGTACAGAGACTACCAGATGATGGAAGGAGGCCTGCTCACTTACCGAAGCAGATTGTATATCCCATATTGTGACGACTTGAAGAGGTTCATACTGGATGAACTACATAAAAGACCCTATACTGGTCATCCAGGATACCAAAAGATGATCACGACCACCAGGAAACAATTCTATTGGCATGGATTGAAGAAAGACATAGCTGAGTACCTAGCCAAATGCATAGAATGCCAATAGGTAAACGAAGAACACCGACACCTAGCAGGATTATTACAACCTCTACCAATCCCAGAATGGAAATGGGAAACCATCTCCATGGATTTCATCACTGGATTACCAACCTCGGCCAAACAAAATGACGCCATCATGGTAGTGGTGGATAAATTGAGAAAGTCTGCCCATTTCATCCATGTCAAGTCAACTTGCAAGGAAATAGACATCGCTCAGGTATTCGTGAAGGAGATATTTAAACTGCATGGCATGCCGAAAGAGATCATGTCTGACAGAGACACGAAATTCACTTCCAACTTTTGGAAATCACTGATGGCGGGTTTAGAGACCAAGTTGTTGTTTAGCACCGCCTATCACCCTCAAACCGATGGACAGATGGAAAGAGTGAACCAAATACTAGAAGACATGCTAAGAATGCATGTAATGCATCAACCCAAGAAGTGGGAAGATTACCTGCCACTGGTGGAATTCTCCTACAACAACGGCTACCAAGAATCCTTAAAGATGAGCCCCTTCGAAGTCCTATATGGTAGGTCGTGCAACACTCCTGTCAGTTGGAGTAATCTCGTAAAAAAAAAATCTTTTGGACCCAACATGTTGAAATAAATGGAACAGCAAGTGACGCAAATAAAACAAAACCTGAAGGTCGCTCAGAATCAACATAAAAGTTACGCCGACCAAAAGAGAACTCCAAGAGAGTTCAAGACAGGAGACCATGTATATCTCAGAGTTAGGCCCAAAAAGAGTTCTCTGAAAATGGGAGCTTGTGCCAAGTTGGCACCTCGGTATTGTGGACCCTTTGAGGTTCTAGATAGAGTGGGACATGTAGCCTATAGGCTAGCACTTCCTCCCACAGTAAAAGCACATAATGTTTTCCATGTTTCATTATTGAAGAAATATGTACATGATTCTAATCATATAATTGATTGGTCTGTGATCTAGGTGGAATCGGAGGGAGAATTCCTACCATAACCACAATGCATACTGGACAGAAAGGAAACCCACTTAAGAACTGAACCATTGCATAGGTCAAGGTGCAGTGGAGACATTTTGGCCCAGATGAGGCTACATGGGAAATGGAGAATGCCATGAAACATGCATATCCAATTTTGTTTACCTCGATACATACATGTCATTTCGATAGATAGAACATCGAGAACGATGTTCCTTTAAGGGGGAGGGAATTGTAACACCCTGTTTCCCCCAGTTTGTAAAAATAACTATACTAGCCAATAACTATGGCAAACTCAAAGATGTGAATGTGTGATTAGAATGGATTTTAGTATAAAGGGTCGACGAATGTAAATAATGTTATGAATATATGTTGCGGGACTGCTGGGAGGGGGATGTGCTGAAAAAGAGACCACGATGGCTGAAGAAAGGTGGTGGAAGGCACCTGGAATGGTGGCATTAACTTCCACCAAACGAAACCATATTTGGTCTTCACTGGCCCGGAGAACCAAGAGCGGCTCGCTGGCCCTGAAATGAATTACTCGCTAGGATGGTAGGTGAAGAGGCTCCTCATGAGTTAATGAGGGATGGGGGTGAACCACCCATCCATGGAGGCCTCAGACCTGACCACCGCGGGGAAATTCGTGCCACACGTAACCTCGCCGGAAAAGAAAAGGCAGGTAAAAGGTGTGGGAGGGGACAGACACGAGGGAGAGAGATCGCAAGAAAGAGATCAGAAGAACTCTGGAACAAAATATGGAGTGAGCGATAGCAGAGAAGAAGGAGAGTAACCTTCATTGTCGATCGCTGAAGAACCGAGACAGAGAGTCTCAAGCATCGTGGTCTAGCTCGGGGGTGGCTAGTGGTAAATCCATTCGGAGTCGTTGAGCCTATGGTTGGGTGGAAATGAGCGCCCCTCTCAGCAGTTGCATCACCTGGTGTTTTCTGATAAGTGTTTATATCTTGTGTGTTGCATTGAATATCTTGGAATGTATGCTCATGGTTTGAACACTTATAAATGGTTTCTGTGTAAGAAATGTCTGCATGGTGTTTTGATCGGAAATGGTGGTTGCATGCTTATGTTGGAATGACCACATTCGATTTATATATATATATATATTTATGAATAAGTGCAGTTTTTCAGGTCTGTTTTCGGGAAAGTTCCCTCACTCTATAAAGACGGGGTAAGTGCCTAGAAAGGGCTGCCTTCACATTAAAAACCTTGAGATTGCTCACTACCAGTCACAGAAGCTAATAGCTCAGATATTTTAAGAGGACCTTCCAGTCGGGTCTTCAAACCTGGTGAAATTTACCCAAGGGCCTGAAGAAGGAATTAATGGCGTAGTTTTTAAAATCCTGCACGGGAGAGAATGGTATTCTTAGACTTCGATATTTCAGAGTTTTGGCACTCGAGGTATCTTGGTGCGAGGCCTTTTGTACTCGCGAGTCCCGAAACCCTGACCCACAAAATCCCGAAATGACAGCATGTGGATGAATTAAGGACCTTTCGGTGGTTCGGTACCCAGAATACCCTTCCTCTTGCTAAATGCACGAATGAGATCCTTTTTGAGCATCTAAGGTCTGTTACGACCGTTAAATTGGATGAAGGAACGCAGGCGTTAATGCCTTGAACCCTTTTTAACCTTCGTAAGTAGCGAAGAAATTGGGATCGTCGATTCCAAGACCCATGGGAGTACCTGGACCGTCCAGCTGTAGAGTACACGTGGCGACCGGTAAGCGTTTCGGCTTTTCGGCACCCGGGGTACCTAAGTGCGAGTTCTCCTGTACTCGCAAGACTCGAAACCCCGATTCACGAATACCCGAAATGACGGCGTATGGATGAGTTAGGACTTTTCAGTGTTTCGGAACCCAGAACACCCAAGGAAGTATTTCCTTGTACTCGCAAGTCCCGAAACCCTGACTTGCAAAAACCCAAAATTGGTCAAGTGTATGATGAGCGGGTGTATCGGGTTTTCGGCATTCGGGTAGTCGAGGAGTGTGAATCTTCGACCTCTTGTCTCCCGAAATT
>ML803898.1:23147-67868 GCA_009831015.1 Picea engelmannii
TCATCGTTTCGGAACTTCGGGCCCTAGAAAACTCATATGCGAGGCCTCTTGTCATTGCACATCACCGAAATCCTGAAGTATGAAACCCTGAAAAGGTCTAGCGTGGGTAAGCCTTAGTGTTTCTGTGTTTTGGCAACTGGGAAACCCAAGGGTCAATCTTCTTGTACTCGCAAGCCTCGAAATCCCGACTTGCAAAATCCCGAAATGAACTAGCATGGATGAGTTGTGATGTTTTGGCGTTTCGGTACTCGGGACACCTAAGGGTAAATTCCCTTGTATTCGCCAGTCCTGAAATCCCTATTAGCGAAATCCCAAAATGGTCTAACATGGATTTGAATACCAATATTTCGGTGTTTCGACATCCAGAATATCCAAGGGCGAAGTCCCTTGTACTCGCAAGTCCTGAAATCTTGACTTGCGATATCCCGAAATAATGGAGTGTGGAAAATTTATCATATTTCAGTGTTTTAACACCCGGGGCACCTAAGTGCGGGCCCCACATGTTCGCCAGTCTCAAAACCCCCGACTCGCGAAATCCTAATGGATGGATTCCCGAACTAGTGAAGCATGTTAGATTTTGGTGTTTCAGAGTTTCGGCTCCCGGGAAACCCAGGTGCGAGACCTCCTGTCGTCGCACATCCCGAAATCTCGATGGAGTAAAACTCCGAAAGGTGGAAGGATATGTTTTAATCCCAGACATTTCTAGTTATGACAAACTGTTGGTTCCCTTCAGTTTTTGACACTTCGAGAGACAAGAGGGAAAAGGAAATACACGTATCGCGATTTCTCGAATCACGAAAGCCGACGAGCACCTCTCCGATAAGGCCTGTGGTCATAGACACCGATCATAGGAGTGCAGGTAAGGAATGGCAGGTTCTGTATCAGGCCCCATAGGTAATTGGGAATTCTATTCCTTGGTGAAAAGAAAAAAAAAGCCGAAAAATTCTAGTTCTTGTAGTGGGTATGTTACAACTGACCATGATACATAAGAGGGAAATTAATGAAGCATGGATTGAATGAAGTGGCATGGACTAGGGGGATGATGATCTAGGTGGATATCAGTGGCCACCCACCTCTTCCAACTGGCTCACATACAACTCTCATCTTGGTAGTTACATTTTTTATCTTGGCATTTTTTTCCTAGCTTTTCGGGTCCTAAACTTTTGGGGTCATTTTGAGGCCCTAAAAAACATTTTTTAGGACTGACACAGTCACACTACAGACCAAGCTATATTATGATGACATAATGTGTAGTCCTTGTATAGAAATTTTCAACGGGATATTGTGCGCCTAAAATGAAGATTGTATGCAAAAGTTACAACCTCGGGAAGTTGATGTACCAACTTACCCCATCGGGGCCCACATGAGTTTTGGCGCTTCATCTCCTAGGGTTAAGTTTTTGGATGTCTAGGGTTTTCTGTTTACTTCTAGATGCTAAAAAGGCCTAGAGTCCTCATTTTTAAGGTGCTCAGACGAATGCACGTAGTCACCACATTTCTTCTCAGAGATTAGCTACCGCCATTTGAGAAAGATTGTTTTCATTATGCATTTTACAGTTTCAATAGATCTCTTATGTAATAGAAGTTAAGTTCCACTATATATTTGTTATTGTTCTCTGTATATCCATGTTAATGTTATAGATCTATGTTTCATTTCATTCCACTCATAAATCCAGATTAGTGGTATCAAAGCGGTTTGCTCTTCATTTGTTTCTTTGTACATGCCCCCAACAAGGTCAGGGTATAAGCAGTTGGTACTCGAACCAGTTGAGCCTTTGCAAGATCGGCCTTGATGAACCTGATGACCACCCATGAGGGAAGAAAAGAGAGATGATGGGGCATGGGATCCCTTTAAACTGTTTCTTGAGGAATCCCTCTCGCAAAAAAGGAACGAGATGATGGATAACTTCATGCAAATCCTTTGATACATCTACCTCAAGAAGAGTCGTCGCCCCCTTCAAGGTACAAATCGATTTTGATATTCCTATATTTGAAGGTCAAATAGATGCGGATGCTGTAGAAAAATGGTTAAACCTTCTAGAAGGGTATTTTTCTATCCACAACTTTTTTGATAGAGAAAAGACTACATTTGCGCTCCTCAAGGCCTTCCCCCATGTCAAAGATTGGTGGAAGACTTTTTGTGATCAAAATGAAACAGAGGTCTACATTATTTGTAGTTTCACCCACTTTGGGTTCCTTCAAATATTCTATTAAGGAACAATACTACCGTGTTGGAAGTTACGACGACTTATATACAAGATGGACCTCACTTCAGCAGAAAAGGGACCAAGAAGTGCCAGATTTCAGCAATATCTTTCATACCTTGCGCACCAAAATGGGTATCAAAGACTCTAAGTGACATCTGGTGCTCAAGTACCGCGGTGGTATGCATAGATACAACCAGACATAAATTAATTTTTTAGACATTTCATCCTTGGGCGTGACCTATCGATATGATATCAAAATCGAGCAAAAGCTTAAAGAGAAGACACAAGAGTTTGGGTATGTAAACACCTCATAATAGAAGTAGGGAAAAGGTGGACCCAAAATGTATAACTAAGGGTAGAGCATGGATGGTGAGCCTCATGACAACCAGTTCAAACCTCAAACAAAGAAGGACATTGGGAAGATAAAGAAATACATTGGGAAATGGTGTGAGTTCCATAAGAGCCCCTGACATAACACCGCTGAATGACACTCAAAGAAGTCATTGGTGGCCGAGGTGAAAGCCTCTAAATTAGATGTAGACTCTGACTCTAAGTGAGAACCAAAAAAAGGGAGATAGATCATTGATGTGGAACCCAGTGCCACCGTTTCTACCACTACCAGGGTCTAGATCGACGAACCTGATGAACCATAGGAAGGTGATTGCCTCTTTCATTCACATATGTGGGTGAAGGGTACTCCGTTGCACTTCATCATTGATAGAGGTAGACAAAAGAACCTCATCTTAGTAGAGGTTGTCAAGTGGTTGGCTCTGTCAAAAACACCACACCCACAACCGTACACCATCGGATGGCTCCGCCAAGGGAGCGATCTCTGTCAACCAACAATGTCGCTTGGCCTACGACATCAAGCCCTTCAAAGATGAAGTATTGTGTGATGTCTCCCCCCTTGAAGTTTGTGATTTTATTTTGGGGAAACATTATTTATGGAAACATCATGCTATATATGAGTCTAATGCTCGTAGTGTTATTATTACTTTGAACATGAAATTATACAGGATACACGAGGTAGTACCATCTACAGTGGTTTCTTTGATCTCTTCCAAACAATGCAGGAAGGTCATATCTTAGACAAGGAAGTTTGTCTTCTTCATTATTTGCACTCAAAGTGATTGGAAGGTTGTAGCCACATCCATGGCCTCTGCGACAAGTCTCTCCATGCAGCAAAAGAAACTAGATAAGGTCGTGGAAGAATACAAAGACATCTTCTCCTCACTCACTGGGGTACCTATGCACTATCAGGTCAAGCACTGAATCAATTTGACCCTCGACACACTGCTGCCCAATGTAATAGTATATTTCCAATCTTTATCAGAAAATGAGGAAATCAAGCGCCAGATCCAAGAGTTGCTTGAAAAGGGGCACATCCACCCAGGCTCATCACCTTGTGGAATCTGAATCATGCTTATGCAGAAGAAATATGGGCCCTAGTGACTCTGCATTGATTACTTGGCCCTACATAAGATCACAATCAAGAACCAGTATCCAATTCCCCAAATTGACGATCTCCTTGAATAGCTCAAGGGGGCCAGATACTTCAGTAAGATTGATATGAAGTCCGACTACCACAAGGTCCCAATAAAGCAAACCGATGTATGGAAGACTACCTTCAAGTCCAAAGAAGGTCTTTTTGAATGGTTGGTCATGCCTTTTGGATTGACAAATGCCCCAACAAATTTCATGTAGATGATGGATGATATCTTGTGATCTTTCACCAATTCTTTTGTGGTGGTGTATTTGGATGACATCCTCATCTTCAACAAGAATTGGGGGGAGCACTTGCAACACATTCAACATGTTCTCCATAGTATTTGACAACACAAGCTATATGCAAATTTGGGAAAATGCTCCTTTGACATGAACAAGGTTGTCACACAATTGACCCCTAGGTACCTTTTTATGGGATGTGGTATAAATTTTTCGCTTAACCTAATTCCCATGTCCAAGTAATGACTGAAGTCTTTACTTTCTTTTTCCCCTCTTAGAATTTGTTTAACACTAACTCAATAAATTGCTCATATGATAATTATGAGTAATTATATTATAACACAATGAGGATAATTTCTTCATAATATACTTAAGTTGATTAACCTTAATTAAGGTATATAATTCAATTCATCCATGCCACATTTTCACGTAATTTAACACACACACACACACACACATGTATGTATGCATATTTATTTATTTACTGGGAAAAATGATTAACAATACTCAACCACAAATTATCCTTTTATTAATTATATTATAATGTAATTGTATTTGATTATATTATGATATGATTAATTTATATCAAAGGAGCACTTAGGACTATCAATACCCATTAATACCCAAGCCTCTAGAATTCGATGAAGATTGCACATCATGCTATTATGAACCCAAATCTCCCGAATGCTAGAGTTCTAAAGGGTATCCCACTCATATTGTGCCTTTATAATTTATTGTATGGTCATATAATATAATTTATTCCACTTAACATTTATTATAACGTTGGGATACTGGAAAAATAGGTTCGACCTTCGATTTTTTTTCTCCTACGCTCTATCTTCCCCAACATCCCAGAGTCTCGAAGCTCCGAACTCCCGGAGCCCCGAACTCCCGAAGGGTACACGCTTACGCGTGACTTCACATTAAACATTAAATTAAAAAGGGCAAAGAGGGTTTGTAATTTATTGTGTGCCAATATCACAACAACTCATTTAAAATATATAGTATTATATTACATCTTTTTGGAGATTGCGCCTAGGTTTATAAGGTCTCCAATATTTTATTAATATTTGAAATAATGGAGAGAGGGAGAAAACTTTGGGTCAACCCCCTTTGGCTCCACCACATTCCTTATACTCAAATCTCTTGGAGCCCCGAAGTCCCAAAGCTCCGAAGTGACCCCACTGGCACACATTACCGCAACATTTAATATTCAAAGGAGTTGGCTTCATTTACGCATAATCAATTTAATGAATCCTTAAAATAATATAAGATATTGTTTTATATTCCTATAAAATTATGCATAGGGTTTAAAATTCTCCAATATTATATTTAATGATTGAAAAGAGAGAGAGAGTGTTCTTCGAGTCAATCTCCTTCAACTCTCCAACATCTCCTCTATATTCAAATTTCTCGGAGCCCCGGAGTCCTGAAACCCCGAAGTGGCTCCACTTATACACGTTTCCACATTATTTAATCTTTAGAAATGGTTGACTTCATTCACTTATAACCATTTTAATAAATCTTAATACAATATAGTATATTATATTATACCTCTCGAAATTATCACCCAGGTTTCAACAATATGTAATATTACATTTAATATTCAATATTGTAATGAAGGAAAGGATATTCGGGTCCATGACTTCGGATCCTCCATGAAATTATCCATTCTCATATAACTCGTAGTCTGGGAGTTTTGGAGTTTCGAAGGGGACCCACTGGTATTACAACGTAACATAAATACAATGATTTGTTTTGACTTATAATATTATATGTATATATTGTAATAAAGGTGTATTATATTAATTTGTGTTAATGGATCATTTTAATTACTATACAATGCAATTGATTATATTTTTTAACTATTGCAACTTTGCATAGAGAAGATAAGGTTTGGGCCTTCGGTGAATTTGGTTCGTGAGTTCCATCACCCCAAACACCCCGGAGTCCCGAAGCTCCGAAGTCCTGGAGTTTCGAAGACCACGAAATGGTTAAAGCATTTGGTCACCACCGTTTATTCCCTGGTGTGTTTGACATTAAAATAATAATAAATATATTCTCTTTGGTCTCAGGTATTTTACGCTCTAGGGGCTTTAATCCTCAATTTTCATAATAATAATAATAATAATATGTATATATACATATATACATATATATCCATAGTCTTATTTAGTTTTGTTAGCTGGAAGATTTAAAAGAAAATATTCTCTTACATAAAATAAGGAAGGAAAAATATAGTTTTCCAGGCCTTATAAAGGGATTTAATAAAAGTTTTTATATTCCAAGGAGATTTATCCATCTTGGAAATCACAATATGATTATAATCTCTCCTTTCTTGTGGGTAAATGAGTAGAATTTTATTTCCCCATTACTGTGCTTTACTACTCTTACTAAATTTAAGGAAAATGGTCCTAATACAAAGATGTACCTCCACAGTAAATTCAATGTTTCTACCAGGATTTATTGCTTATCGAAATTTAAGGGGATTCTTCCCAAATTTAGGATATTTAACACAATTTAAACATAAATGTTTATTTATGCCCCAAATATAATTTTGAGAACTTTTGTATTTTAATTTCTTTAGACCAATTTCATGTTTAAGTCCTAATTATTTTTCCTCAATAATTATTTATATGGACTTTTAATTTTTTCTCATAATTGGGATTATTTCCTAAATTCCACACTGATTTGATATCCTCTTAACTTTCTTGGCATAGGATTTGAGGACATACTAAAATGGAGCAATATTACACATAAAATCACTCTCTCTTCTTTCATAGGTGTTATAGATATTTTTAACTGTTGAATCAATCATCAATTCCCAATCATGCATTAAACTGTACAACATAGTCAACCACAACATCCACTCCCTGAAATCTTATTTTAGCACATAGATAGTCAAGACATAAGAAATTAAATCAATAGAGGCTCAACTAAGACATTCTCTTTATTTTACTTAAATTTCTCAAGTCATTTTTATCATAAATTAAACTTACACAGTTCTGAAACATAGTATACAATTTTCTCTGATCTAAACACTACAAATATTTAACCAAATATACTTATCTAGAAACCAGATAGTGATGAAACTGCTGAAAGGGGTTCCCTTTTTCACCTAACCGTAGGCACAACAAGTCCTGGATGGATTTACCGCTAGCCACCCCCTAGCTTGATCATGATGCTTTGAGAGAGACTCTTCCTTTTGTTCAACAATGGTCAGGGACATAGGCCACTCTCCTCCTCCCATAGGAACTTGGCATATCGATTTTCTCTCCACCAAGCAAGGGGGTATGTAATGAGTGCTTCCCCAATGACTCATCTTCTTGCAACCCTGTTTATCATCTTGGACTAAAAACGCTACCCAACAAATTCATGTACCCAAAACAAATTCGTTTTTCAGTTCTCTTCAAAACCAGAGAACTACACATGCTCTCCCCCTTTAGAAAATGGTCACTAGACTCATTCTTCTACCTCCTCTATACTCAGAAAAATGTCTACCAGACTCAACCCACTATCTCCCCTCTTCTCTGCTCTCCAGTTTTTCCTTGTCTCTTGGCTTCTTCAATAATATTTTTGTGGGTCAAATCCCCTAATTCATGGGTCAGTCTAGAATCCCATAGATAGGTACTTTTCTTCCCATGATTATGAGACAAGGTAGTTTTGGTACCACACCCATTCTGTTTCATAAATGTGGGAAGCTGATAGTTCATCTACCTACTCCCTCCATTAACCACAATTCTAGAAAAATGGGCAATCTAGATTTTTCTTGATTATTAAATTGGAAAGGGAAAATTTCCTCCTTGATTTCCTCTCATGCATCATGATCTACCTTGGAAACCCCTTCAAAAGTTATGCAACACTTTCCTTTTTACATTAGTAGCGTAAATATTTACACTACCCTTTTAGCAAAATATAGTTACATTTACAAGTTGGGGGAAACAGGGGTATTACAAAGGTCCAATACCTACATTGTTGATGAGAATGGGGAGCATGTTCATCCAACCAATATCCAAGTCATCCCTGACTAGCCAACCTCGACCACACTTATTGAGCTTCAGATCTTCTTAGCCCATGCCAATTTCTATCACAAGTTCGTGTTGGGATTCTCCCACATTGCATGGGCCCTTAGCCAAGTGACGAGGGGTAGTGGAAAGGGAAAAATTGTGTGGGGCCAGTCGCAACAACAAGAATTCGATGATTTGAAGCAACACTTGTGCTCTTATTACTTGAACTACAACAACCATTTGAGATTGAGACAGATTCTTCAGACTATGCTGTGGGCACAATTCTCACTCAACATAGACATTTCATGGTGTTGGACAACTGAGAGGGGGGGGTGAATCAATTTTTACCATTCTTAAACAATTATGATTATTTTAAACTCTTTGCAGAGCACTTAATGACAATCAAAATAATGCAAGGAGGTAAGAAATAGAACATTCGACATCAGTCACACATATGAAATATACAGAGATAGATATTTCTTGAGGAAACCCATAAAGGGTAAAAACCTCTTCTTCTTGGTATGATAAGTAATCTTTACATTCGGTACATTATCATACATATGAGCTCCAACTCATTGTGAGGCTACAACCTCTGTTTTGCAAGCTAGAACTTGATGAGAACACCAAATCTCTATTTTCTCTAGCACCTACTAGAAGGAAGCACCAACTCCCTGGTTTCTCTAGCACCCACTAGAAGGAAGCACCAACTCCCTTGTTTTTCTAGCACCCACTAGAAGGAAGCACCAACTCCCTAAGTGTTCCAGTACCAACTGGATGGAAGCACCAACTTCCAGTCACACAGGCACCAACATGTATAATAGAGAACAACAATTCTCCCTTACACCACCCTGCCACCCTGGCTTTTCTGGCTGCAACCAGATGTAAGCTACAAATCCCTGTGTTCAAGCACCCACTTGAACCTTTAAGGACAATAGTCCTCCCTAGAACTTCCCTACCACCTTGAAATATAAATATTTTCTGCTGAAACTTATTACAGTGATTCAATAGTTGTCATTGGCTTACCAGGCTTATCATTGTTCTGCTATGTTGCTCTGCTCTCCTGTATCAATGTCTCTCTGCATGCATCTTCTTGTGCTTTCTGATCTTCTGCTTTTCTCTATAAGTGCAACTCAACCTTCTTTTCATGTCTCAACTATACATCTTTGTTCTTTTCTTCTGTTGTGCTTTATGATCTGTGTGCCATGTCCTTTCTATGCACCATTCCTCTTCTATGCATTTTAGTTGATGCACTCTGCCTCCTTCTACACACCTGAATCACTCTCAACAGCCACAAACATCTCTTCTTTATTCTACATACTTATAGTCTCTGTGCACCTTGTGCATCCTATATGCGCAATCCTTCTACATGCTCTACACCTCGCCATTGTTTTTCACGTCAGGATGTTCACTCCACTCCACATTGCCACTGCTTCAATCCCTCAAGCATCAACACACTCTCTATTTTGCATGTTCTCCTTGTGTTGAGTCCTCTTCCTGATCATCATGGAAATTCCTCAGCTTTTCTGGCGGTTATACCCATGCGTTCATCATCATTGGGTGTTATGTTGAGATTCCTTAGCCTGTCTACCAGTCGAGACTCTTCGTCTTCTCTATTGAAATCAAGCTCATCCTCTCTGTTGCAGTTACATGCTTCAATGCTCTTCCATCTGTCAATCGCCTCTATCAACAGTCTTCATTCCACTGGCAGATGCCTTGAGACTCTTCAGCTCCTCTAGCAATTACACTGAGGCCTCTTTGAGTCCTCTGGTAGAAACCATTAGTGGTTTCTAGCAGTTACAGTGTGAACCTTGAAATGGAGCCTAGCTATGCTAGCTCCTTCCACTTACGCGACCACCGACGGTAACCACCAACTACATCGACATTTCGGCATTTCGACATTTTTGCACTCGACATTTCGACATTCCTGTGATGAAGTGTCTCGACACTCCAAGTCGCGATCCCCGAAATGGAGCTTGGTTGCACTAGCTTCTTCCTCCATCTTCCGCAAATGTGACCACTGGCTGTGACCACAGCCTTATTCAAAAACGTATTTCACACTTTCGCATTTCAGAGATTCTGTGATGAGCCGTCTCGACTTTCCATGTCACGAGCTTCGAAATAGAGCTTGGCTTTTATAGATCTTCTCTCTAGCTCTTGACAATGTGACCACGAGATATGACCACTCTCCAATCAAACAAGCACTTCGATCTCCAGATCAACGGTCCATGATCCGTGGTAATCAAACGACTATCCTCTACCCCGGGACTTCAGCCTTCGAGACTTTGGGGGAGTGATGAAGCTAAAACTACCGAAGAAAAACTCTCAGGGTGAGGTCACTCTTGCGTCACTCGATGACGTGTCTTGACCCAAGTGGCTACCATGTGTCACTCAAAATTGTGATTTCTAGTGGCCTGAAATGCCAAATCAACTTGACACTTGTCATTGTCTAATCATGCCACGTGTCAATACTGACGTAGTCTTCCACCTGTCCTTTCTAACGTGGTCTGTCACCTTCACCTCCTAGATCTGATGGCCCAGATTTGTCCTTGATCCAATGACTAGGATTATTTCACGATTTCGCATATCACAAGTTTGAGAGGTTAGGGAACCCCATTCCTTTGACTTTCCAGCCAGGGAAATGATGATCTTTTTCCACGTGTCCTATGGACCCAACGGTCTAGATCTTATCATGATTTCGAAACTTCACGGGCCTTAGTTGTGCCTGATCAATGGTCCAGATCAAACCTCGATCCAATGGCTAGGATTATTTCACAAATTCACGAGCCTTCATTGTGCCTGATTCATGATTTCGGCGTTTCACATTTCGCAACTTTGGGACTCCTGTGATGAAGAGTCTCGACTCTTGAATCCTCCAACTCTCGGTATCCGAAACTCCGAAATGGAGTCTTTGTTGATGTGCCTATTTCGGGATTTCAGCGTTTCTCATTTCACAACTTCGAGACTCTTGTGATGAAGAGTCTCGACTCTTGACTTCTCCAACTCTCGGTATCCGAAACTTTGAAATGGAGTTTAAGTTGTGGTTTGATGTGCCTGTTTCGGGATTTCGGCGTTTCACATTTCGTAACTTCGGGACTCCTGTGATGAAGAGTCTCGACTCTTGACTGCTCCAACTCCCGGTATCCAAAACTCCGAAATGGAGTTTACACTTTTGATCTTTCCATGCCATCATCGTTGTTGATCTTCCTTGCTTGCCTGTGTTCCATTGTTGTCTCCCAACTGTAAACCTGCCAACATTGCTACTATTCTTTCCTGTAACCATACCTTCATCGTTGTTGTTCTTTCCATCAATAACTGTAAGCATGCTATCGTTGTTGTTGTTCTTGCCAAAATAATTCTGGTGCTCACCTGACACATTCTTCCTGTACCCAAGCCATCATCGTTGTTGTACTTGCCATCAATGACAAGCATATGTTGTCTATAAAACATGCCAACACATGGCCTATCATAGTGAGACGCTATCATATACTTTTCATAAGTACCCCACTTATGACTAATAAATGTACTCCATTGTACACGATTTCCGCCAGTGGAGGCATTAAATTCTTGGGAAAGAGACAATCATCCACACTGATCATAAGCCTCTACAGTTCAAGCAGACATAAGAAAAATTGCAGAATGATCGCCATCAGAAGTGGTCCACATAATTGTAGCAAGTCCATCTCAACATCAAGTATAAGATAGGGAGCACCAAATGCATCACTAACTGCCTCGGCCAACCTCCAGTTCCCGCACTAACCACGGTGCTACACTCATGTGGACATGAGACCTCTGGATGGCCCCAAATCTACGAGCGAGATCTTGACTTCGCCACTACCTACTATATGTTAGACATACACACAACTATCACTAATTTTCATTTGCAGGATGGGTTGTTGTGCCATTTGGTCCATCTCTACATTCCATCAAGTGAGCGAGCAAAGATGAGTTGTGAATATCACTATAGTCAGGTGGCAGGACACTTCGACTTAGAAAATAAAGTGGAAGTGCTTCAACAACATTTTGACTCTCCGAAAATCCAACAAGATGTCAACAAGTATATCAGGTCCTGCATGGCCTGTGCCATTTCCAAACCAACCATTAAGAAACAAGGAATCTACACCCCTTTGTGCCTCTTCCCGACAGGTCTGGGGAATCCATCTCGATGGAATACATGTCAGGCCTTCCTTCCACCAAGCAGAGAAATGACTTTGTTTTCATGGTAGTTGATTTATTTTCCAAGATGGCAATTTTGATCGCTTTCAAGAAGAGAATCACAATAGAGGCCACTGCCAAGCTCTTCTTCGACCGAGGTTGGGTACATTTTGGGATACCACAAACCATCGTATTTGATTGGGACAACCGATTCCTCAACACATTATGGTCAAGCCTTTGGTCACGACTAGACACCAAGCTCACCAAATCCATGAACTTCCACCCCCAAACAGATAGAAAAACCAAATTCGTTAACATGATGATCATGCATATATTGCACATGTACAATTCCAAGCATCTGCGCACATGGGATGAGAGTCATCCCTATGTTCATCACAGTTACAACATAGACATACAAAGCTCAACTGACCACAACCCCTTTCAGGTGGGGTTGATATTTCAACCATTGGGTCCCATGGATGTTGCATTACCCCTTGCATCCACACAGGCATAATCATCCCATGCACAAACTGAAGCCAAAAAAACCACCCAGTTCATTGAATGAAGTCCAATGCCAAGTACAAGCAACGCCATGATTGACACCGGGTGCCACACAAGTTTCAGGTGGGAGATAAAGTTTGGTTGCACTTGCATAAAGAATTCTTTACAGGACCCCATTAGAATCTTCGTCCATTCCGCTATGGACCTTACACTATCACCAAGGTTGTGGGTGACAACGATTTTGATCTCAACATTCCCCCCTTCCTTGGCTTGCACCCAGCGTTTAATGTGGACCTCCTTCAGACATACTTTCCACACTTATTGTACACCTACAAGGTAGCATAACAATTGACACCGATAGATATCAACCCTGGATACATGTAATAGGCATCCATTGATCAGATCGTGGGAACACAGGTCAAGGGAAATCACCATCAAAAGCTTCATATTTTTTGGGTTGTCAAAGCATGACATCTCCTACACCAAGGCAAGTGGCTCACCCAGGGATAAATTCAACATAAATTTCCTCATATGATAGGGGAAATTGTTGGTTGTGGAGCCTGATTATCTTCCCGATTTAGAGGTCTTTCACTTTCAGCCGTGTTTATACCCCATGAAGTATTTACACCACAAAAGTATGTACACTCTTCCATGTGGGGGAGTGCAGAGGGGGGGTACCCCCTCTGCGAGGTCTGGGGGGGCTATCCCCCCGGCTGGGGCAAGAGGGGGTTCGGGGGCAAAGCCCCCGAAGGAAAAATTGCCTTGTAAATGTATATTTTAATTTCATTGTAAATCTGGACCGTTCATTATAAGGTTGCAGATCTAACGATAGAGATTATGTTAGGGTTTTTTTCCCTAGAAGGAAACCCTCTTTTATGAGGGAAATGTATTGCAGCTATGATTGATGGTGAATATTGTATTATGAGATAGGAGATTGTGAGAGAAAGAAGAGGAAGTTACAGCGGGTTTGTTGTAGGTTGTATCCCTTCATATGCTGGATAATAATAAAGGAAGGACCTGGCAATTTCTCTGGTGGATGTAGCCCACACTGGGTGAACCATGTAAGTCTATGTCTCTATTGTATTGTGTATCTTCTGTGTTTTGTTTCCGCATTTATTTTATTTTATTGCTCCACGGTCCTATTTTTCTAACAAAAATCAACAAAATGGAGACCATTTCTTCCCAAGGAGGGAGGATTGATCTAGGTGGATATCGGTGGCCACCCACCTCTTCCAGTTGGCTCACATACAACTCTCATCTTGGCAGTTATAGTTTTTATCTTGGCAATTCTTTCTAGATTTTCGGGTCCTAAACTTCCAGGGCCTTTTTGAGGCCCTAAACAACGTTTTTTGGGTTTGCCATAATCACAATGTATCCAAAGTTAGAGTGTGACGTTAGAATGTGCAGTCCTCAGATAAAACTTTCCAACAAGCCATCATGTGCCTAAAATGGAGATCGTATGCAAAAGTTGCGACCCCGGGAAGTTGGTGTACCAACTTACCCCATCAGGGCCCACATGAATTTTGGCGCTTCATCTCCTAGGGTTATTTTTTTGGATGTCTAGGGTTTTATATTTACTTCAGGATGCTAAAAAGTCATGGAGGCCTCATTTGTAGGTTCTCATATGAATGTGTGTAGCTGCCACATCTCTTCTCAGAGATTAGATCCTTAAGGAATCAATCAGAATGATGTCATCGAAGAGGTTGGTGACTCTGGTGAGTAAGTGTTCCGATGGGAACAAGTTTGAATTAGCTACAGGACGTATAGATGAGGCTGAGAAGGAACGATGACCATCTGATTAAAGCGTTAGGATTCTTGGACACCTCAACTAACTTCGAATAAACCTGTAACCATGAATTTTGTGAGAAGCAACATAGCTTATGTTGTGATTAGAGAAGTCCTCACTTAGACACAGATGTTCCCAAGTACTCACCCGAGAGTAGAAGAAGGAAGAAATCATGACACCCCACTGGCCTATATGAGGGATAGGGGGTTGAGTGTGTTACAACTATGATTCCCTCATTTTACAAACTTCCTCATTTAACTACAAACACTATAACTTGTTCATATTGGAATTTTTTTTGACAAAACCCACATCCTAAGTCGGGACAAAAGATAAAATTAACCACTTTAAGGTGTTATAGTTAGGGTGACATTCAATTTCCTTTTCATCTAGTAGGACACCGATACATCAAACTCATTAAGATACACATTTATTATGTAAAAAATGATTAGGTCACTGACATCTTCAAAAATATTCTGATAGAAGTTATGTTTCTTCTTCTTTACTCCTTTTTAGTTGTGAACGAAGTTTTTATTTCTAGGGAATGAGCATAGCGCTTCCATACTTCACCTTATATCATTTTGATCATTAAAAAAATTCCTATTTCTAAGTTGGATATGCCTAAAGTTTATGCAGCTTGGATTTTTTTCCACAACAACATATAAGATCCAATATACCATGATCCTTACACCAATGGAAGAAATAACAAGGGAGTATTTCCTTCTACTAACATAATGGTTGATTGGTTATGGTTGGAATATAGTTTTTCCTTGGCCTTTCTCGTTTGTTTGTGCAAAAGTGAAAGAAATTATCTCACCAACAATTCCTACACTACCCCTTTCATACAACTTCCTAAACAATTCCCATTACTAAGTTAGATTGATAGGTTGCATTGTGAATATCCTTATGCAAAAATTGAAAAATTCTCTTGTTGGTAGTACTCTAAAATAGCCCTTTCTCATTTCTTGCTAAAAGAAATGCTCCTTATTGATATAGATATGCCTAAAATCTATGCATATTAGTACTTTTTCTACAAAATAAATACCTCTTTCTCTTGTAAGTTGTATTCATGGTTTAGAATTAGGATATTAAACACTATGCCTAACTAATTAATACAACCTTTGTCCAAGGTCTAGTAATAATGCGTGATTTTAGTGTGTCCCTTTAATGTTCTTTTGTACATTGATAGTAAGGTAGTCGTCATTCAATATTATGTATAAGTGATTCTATGATACTCCTATAATTGACAATGATGACACTCTAACTATGTTCATCCGTGATATTTATTTAAATATCATGGAAAGTGATTTATCTATATTTGAAAAAGTGACAAAGGGATGTTTGAGTTGTACATTATTGAACAAAAATATAGCCTTTTCTAGTGTTGCACAATGGATTTTAATCCATGAATGTTTAACTACTTATATCCGATGTCTTGATTTTTTATTTTCTATCAGCTATTTATTCATAGACTTTGACCTCATGGTTATTTCCACCCATTTCTATTGATATTTAGGGTTCAAGACGTGTTAGGGATTTAGTGTTCCATAGCCCAGTTCTCCACCTATTGTTATTAAAATGTGGAAGTTCTATCAACCCGACTACCCCATTTGTTACAGACATCAGACTATTAACATGATATTTTGGTACTATTAATTTTCTAAATCCTCTTGGGAATTGTTCTGAAAATTGTGTGGTCATGTCCTTCCTTGGTCTATTTCTTGGAAATCCGTAATTCTTGGTGAGAAGTCAACATAGGCCATTGAATTTCATGTAGCATGACAACAACTTGTTCAGATATAAATTCTCTTCTTTGTCTAGAAAAAATAAAATGACCATATTTTAAAACATGCTAATTGTGTTCATTTCACCTAATATGATGGAGCTCTAATCTATGCAAATATGCATTTGTAGATTAATTTCCAAGTCGATAAGTTTCAATTGGATCTAGGGCACTGTTATAGCAAGGTTTGCCTCACCCTATGCAATCTTGCACAGAGGGCCTTTTTCCATTTCCCTATGCAGACTTGAAGTCCCCTTTTTCAAATCCCAGAGCTAAAAACATTATTTTTCCACATATACACGCCCTACCTATATTACAACATGCGTATACGCAGGTTGCACCACTACAACCCGCGTACATCGAGATATGTACCCAAAATAAAAAAATGGTGTCGGGTTTCCATGTCACATCATGAAATCAATGATCCTTGGCCTTCCATATACTTGAAATGTTCCGACTCGGCCCTTCAGTTCCACCTGAAGGCTATAAATGGGCCAAATCTGAGCTATGGAAAAGAGGAGAAAGAATTCAACTTTGAGAGCAAAGTTACTTTAGAGAAATATTCACTTCACATTGAGTCTGCATCCCTTTGTCCTTTAAGTCTGAACACATTGTTCAGCCCCCAAGCTCTTCCCTTATTGATTGAGAACTTCATTGTCTCTCTTATATGAGATTGCCTTTGGTGGAGGATTGAAGTGGTGGAGGTCCAACTAGAAGGAACTTAGTTTCTCGGTTCTGAACCGTGCCGACACAGAAGTTTGTAACTCATTCACTTATGCTGATTATATCTTAATAGAAATACTCTTTTCTCGTCCAATTAATATCTCGCAAATATTTGAATTGTTATTCCATGGGCGTATTTGTTATCAATGTTGATAGATTATGCTATTGAATGTGCTAACATTATCTATTATCACCATATGCTTGCGTTGCTTGGTTGTTGAGGACTAGTTGTAGGTATATTGCTTTGGGTCAAGTGCTCAATGGTGGAATTCATCGAACATCTGGACAAGGTCGGCATTTTATCTTGTCTTGTTAGCATATTTATTTATATAGAATACTTGAGATTAGAGTTGATTTCTGTAGTCATTTCCATCTGTTGTGGTTTACCCTAACCATAGAGAGATTTTCCTTGTAACAAAATTGGTGACCATACTGGGGAGAGAATCTTCTTTTTTGGGGGTTTGGAGTATTTTTCTCCTTAGATTTCTCTCGTTCATATTGATTTTCTTGTCGTATAATTGCTTGACAACTTCTGTTCACTCTGAGTCTGAGTTTCTTATCCTTCTCCTTAGCCTAGCTGTGTTTTGACACATATACACGGGTTTTTGCTTGACAATCATGTACATACGCATGTTGTACTTCTACAAGCTACGTACATACATGATTTTTCCTTGAACAATCATGTACATCAACCTTTGTTGCTTGATTGTTGGGTTTGGTGGTTGTTGGGTAGGTTTTGATGATTGTTGAGTCTTCTTGGGTCTCTGTGGTGACTGTTAAGTGTCTGTGGAATGATAGGAAACCTGTCTTTGGTTGAATTTTTGGGTGGTTTCTTTATCATCATATTTTCATTTTGATTGTCCTTGCACCTTAGGTCAGGTGTTTTTTTCCTTGATATTCTACTTGGGTTGTCTCTGTCTATACACAATAGAGTCTTTATATCGAGTTGTTCTTCAGTCTTTGCATTTTCATTCTCTTATATTGAAAATACAAAAATATTAGGCATTTTACATTGATTGGCATTTTGATCTCTCGAGTCTTTGTCATTTATCTTAGTGCATGTAAAGAAAGATTGCATTTTATTTAGAATTGCAGAATTGAATTGAAAATTGCATTTTTGAAAAACATATCATTTATTGGAAATTGAAGTTAGGACTTTGCATTATATTCATATTCATTTATTTTACTCGTTGAGTCATAAAATCATTAGTTTCACGATTGCACCTTTTGAGTAAGCAAGGCCATTAAAATTAATGCTATAATTTAAAATGGATTAGTAATGATTTTATTTTCTAGGGTGCACAAACTATTTTAGGATTTAGAGCCTTGGAATAAGATTTTGTGAGTAAAATTCTCCAAGACTATTAAATCAACATATGTGTGTGACTAAGGGAGTGGATAAATCCATTGTATAATCAGTAATATCACGAGGCTCCGCTTACATCGGTGTTAAGCACGATGTCGCATGAGGTCGGTTGAAGGGATATCCCCCCGATACCTTCTTAGCATTGGATATATTTATGGGGATCTATTCGTATATGGGGATCTTCCTAGTTCCCTTACCTCCGTGAAAGGCGGTGCTTTCAAGGTTTTGGGCTTTGTTACCCTGCCCATACGCTGGACCTGACTTACAATTGTTTGCCTATGCATCCGTTATACCATTGTTTCTTAGTTTCTTGACTTAGGTACCACATAGGTTACTTGCAAAGGTTATTCTATAGGTACCCTGGGTCAGATAAGGGTCAGACAACACACAACCTTTATGGAGGATTACCTCTCCGGGGGGATCTGACCGACTGGTTGTTAATCCCATGAGGGCCCTTATAATTGATTATGTTTCCTCCAGTCTTTAGCAGCGGAGTCTTAGGCCCCTCTTGGGCGAGGCATACCTACTTTAGAGAGGGAGGTCCCTTTCAACCACTTTATGCCATTTGTGTGCATATTGGCCGTTTGATTATTTTTCGTGTGCTCTTTGATTACAAGTTGGCCTTAGGATTTGTTTTTTATATCTTGAATCTTGAGTCATCGTGGAGCCAGACCAGCTTCCCCGCAGGTCTTACTGCTTGTTACAGTTACTACCGCATTTTGAGTATTTTCCTTCTAAAAGGTGTACATTTATTAAACGTGGTACACACACCTCCACTTATCAGACTTGTGATTCTACAAGGATGAGTATTGAACCGAGTCATCCAGATACTAGGAGCCCTTCGAGTCCCACACCTACTATAGTTAATGGTACCCCTTCGACTCCTTCAACCATAATGGTTGTAGTATTGGAGGCACCTATTATCACCGCTGCCCGTCCTATAGTGAATACTCAACCTATTGCCACAAACCTGTTTGGCTCACTTGGTCATTCACCGGGATATAATGTTCATTCCATCCCTATGGCCTCTAGTCCCTTTTCCTATGGTATGTCGAATTTTACTCCACGGTTTTCAAACTCCATCCTAGACGTTGGCCCTAATGCTAGCATTGAACTTGGGGGCACATATCCTCCTTATACTCTGTTCTCATTTGGTGGCACTCATGTCCCTCAAATGAATCCTACCGTGGCAGGATTTCCTCCTTTTAATCTTGGCTCTAATCCTGTTGCTTCTGGATGGAGTAACCAACCTGGTGAATAATCTTATTCTCAATTTTCTTCCTTTGCACTCACCTCCTCAGTGCCGATTTCGACCAACACGTTTGGCATGACAAATCCACCTTTATACTCCGGATTCACACCCGGAGGAGGTCAGTTTCACACCTTGGGAAACCCCCAACCTGGGTCCACTCCGGTTGGGGACAATTTTTATGACCCTCATCAAAACATTCCTACCAGAATGATTCCCAACCAACCCCTTATGACTCATCCCAGAGGAGGGTCTTACAATCCCGAACAGGGCCATGGTGCTTACCATAACCCTAGATGGGCTTCAATTCCCTAATCACAATCTTTCCATGGAGCTTGGGGCCAGATGTCGCAACCTCGTCTCCCTTTTCTGGCCACACTCAATCTTCCATACTTGTCTATGTTGATGAATGAGCCTATGTGTCATGATCCTACTTGTCCCCCCATTCCCACCAAGCTTCCTTCATATATTCCAAAATTTGAAGGCAAGAATGGCGAGGATCCTGGTGATCACGTTACCACCTTTCACCTATAGTTCTTTTCAAATTCCCTTAATGACGATTACATTCGGTTAATATTATTTCAACGCACCCTCACGAGGGTTGCCACAAAATGGTATATCGAGCTACCTAGGGGGGCATACAATACCTTTAGTCAGATGGTTTTAGTCTTCCTTAACCACTTCCAATTTTCGGTTCATTACGATGTTGGCCTAGAAATTTTGTCGACCTTACGCCAGGACAAAGCCACTCATATCTCAGATCACATCCAAGAGTGGTGTAGACAGAAGAGTTTGATCAAGACCTGCATACCCCCATAATTCCTGCTAGAGTGGTTCCTTAAATCTCTACATCCTCCTATTTCAAAGGATGTTTCTACATCCGGGGTTACATATGAGGAATAAGTGATTTTCAAAGCCCAATAGTTAGATATTATATATGCTCAGTCTAGGATGTTATACGAGATTATTCCTGATGCACCGAGGTCAAACTATGACCCTATACAAAATCCCGAGCCTCATGTCATTGGCATTGTAGGTTCCGTGTTGGCACAGGGGTAGACCCAAGGTTCAACACTGCAACAATGCACCAACAAAACCCTAACTACTGGCCCTTTCGACAACACTTGCGAAGCAGATGAAGTCTCACTCGAGGTAGAGGCAGGGGTGGTTGCAATATTCAGGTGTTTGCAACCTTAGCTGGGACATAGATTTGTGATTATATTACTTACAGAACACTTAGCATCGAGTATTCATCAATATTCAACCCTTATTATACTTCACATATATCACAGAGCATCACAATATTCACTTATATCTAAGGTAAATTAGCACTTAGTAACAGTAAAACAAGTCAGATATCGTAGATCAACACTAAGCATCTTCATACATATCATATCTAATATTCATATACATCTATTGAAGCACAAAGCATAATTAGACCTATCTAAATATATCAAAGAACTTAGCCAAAGAAGAGATAAGCACATCAAGTCAAAGAACAGAGAATAACACACAAATTTATGTGGTTCACCCCCACCCTGGGGTTACGTCAACCAACTCTTCTTCTTTATTAGCATCTTCAATCAATTACAAGCACGAAGCCACCAAAAAACCTTCCTCGCATAGGAAAAAAGATCTGCACAGCTCGCTAGATCCTTCTTCTTTGCACTTACAACACAAAGCCTTCTATAACTTCTACAACAACTTTCACTTTGCTCTGTAACCATTCTACAGTCATGCATGTAGCACTTACATAGACTATTAGCACGTAGCTTACATCACACAGATAAAACCCCCCCCTTCTATTAGATGCCTAGATGTTTATTTATACATTACAAAAGTGGGCCTAAACGTGGGTAAACCCACAGACTAACATCCCTTTCCCATTACATTGTCCCAAAACCCAAAAAGCGACCCGAAAGTGGGTCGAGATCCCTTGATCTTTGCTTCGTCTGGCGCTCCATCTTCGACATGCTGGCGAAGTCCCAAAAATGGTCAAATATGACCAAGTAACTTCAAAACTTGGTCAAGGGTCAACATGCCCCCAACACTCACCTATGACTCGTCCCTAGTCACTCTGGTCTGAGAAATTATGCTTTGAATGCCTCGATCTTGGCTCGAGCTTCTTCGACCTACTGCAGTGCAACGACCTCTTTCTCAGTGAACTCCTGGTGGAGTGCATCACTGACTGGTCCCTCTAGGCGTTGTTTTGTTGTACTCGCAACCTGTTCAAGTTCTACTCGTTGGTTTTAAACTTTGGTGAACATTTGACATGCCTTTTCTTGCACTGGTTGAATTCGTTGAGAGACTTCCATTACTTTACTCTGAAGAGTGTGTACCTGTTGTTGGTTTGTGCATTTCTCTGGAAACCTCTTCATTCTCTCGACTGGTGACAAGGCCTTTAGCTGCGCTTGTAACATGTCTGCCTGCTGCTTTGCGTGTTGGAGTTGCAACTCTAATTCTTGTAACTCTAGATTTTCTGTGAAGTTTTCATACATCTGAGTGCTTCTGGAGCTCAACTGCTTGTATTCCAAAGCAAAGGATTTTAATTGGTCAACTGTGTTGCAGGTAGTTTCCTCTCTTATATCTCTTATTTTTTGAGGGGTCTCATGCACAGTGTGAAGTTCCAGGTCTACAATGCGTTGCTGAAGCTGCTGGATCACTCCTTCCAGTTGTGCCACCTGTTGTGGGACCCATTCTTCTATATGGACTTCGATGATTCTCACAGAGCGAAGTGCTCTATGAACCCATTCCTGTACTTCGAGTTACTCTACGAGCAACTGTTCCTTGTCTTGTTGTAGCTCTACTTTCTCTTCCTCCCACTTTGCTTGAAGATCTAGTTTTTCTCATTTTTCATTACTGTGTTGTTCTAGCAGATCTTCCTGTGCCTGCGCCAAAGCTTGGGTGGCTTGTGATGTATCTTCATGAGCTCGTCGAAGGAGAGCTTCAACTTTATCGACAATCTAGTGCAATTGGGATGGCTCATCTCCTGGTTCTTATGTTCCACTTGTCGAAGGCGCAATAGAAACTGCGTGGATGGATTGTAGTGCCTGCTGCACCTCTTGAAGTTCACCCTTGATTCGACTGAATACCTGCTCCTGCTTCACTTCTTACTTTTCTGCGACATCCAGTGAAGCGTCATTCAACGCACTGACTAAGAATTCGAAGTCGTCTGGGGTGAGGGTAGTCTTAAACGTAATCCTGGTGGCTTTAGATTTCTTTCGTACAAAGGCTTTGGTGGGGTAACCTTCCTTTTATTGGATGGATCCTCCTCATCTCTAGGCAGAGTAACTTTGCCTTTGTTTTGCTCGACTTATGTGCCACCTAGCTCTCCACCATCATCTCCCTGCTCAGGTGAGATTGAACTGATCTTCACCGATGTGCTATGGACATCATGTACTTTGTCATCTTTCTTCGTCTTGCTTGGTCCAGGTGTGTCCGGCATAGTTTTAATACTATCCACATCGAAAATCTCTGTGGGGTCCGCTGGAACAAGGAGGTCCTCCGACCATTCCTTGGTAATCTCCTCCAAGTCATCTTCTGTCAACTTGTAATATGACTGGAGCTGTTGTTTATGATCATCATCGTGTGTTGTAATATAGGTGAAGTGGCGGTCCGCGCTGAATTTCATTAAGGGTCTAAACCTGTGAAGTGTGTTCAGGGTGATGCGCGGTGTAGACTAGATTGCGATCTTCAACTGGTTGTAATAGGCGTGGAAGACGACATTGGACTGCCACTGCCTTTTCATGTTGCTGGAATACCACAACGTACAGAAATTTGCGGCCAGTGGTTCGAAGGGTTCAATATCTAGTAAAGTGGCACCTTCTGGAAGCTCCCAGGCAATGAAAGCGATCAGTATGAGAAGCCAACTAAATTGGAACTCATACCCTTGGTCTTGCGCTTCTCTACAATCAATCTCTAGTCGATTGACAAGGTACTACGCCCAATTCATCTGTAGTACCAAAACTTGGTCAAGGGACAACACTCTACCAATGTGAAATCCGCAGACTCGGTGACAAGCCATTTGAAAGAGTTGTCTCTAAACTAGTCTACAGAAAGGCCAACTTCGTCTGTGTCTTCCAATCCCACTCAATCGACGGATGTACATTCTGTGCAATCATCGACTGACCCAAATGGTAACCAAAAACCAGGCGGGAATAAGAAGAAGGGACGTAATAATAATCGTAAGGGTGGGAAGAATAATATACCCAAGGACAATGGTAATAATGAGAAGATGAATAATAATGATGGTGAGGGAAAGAAAGAAAGGAGGAAGGTGAAATTTCCTTGTAAGCTTTGTACAAATGAACACCTTACTCATTTATGCCTCAAACTTGTGGAATCTGCGAGGCTCTTACCTCTACCACCCGCCTTGTTGACGAATAGTTTTCCACATAACCAACATATGGCCTCGAGCTCCTCAAATGCCAGAAATGTGGTGAGTGGGAGTCAAAACCCACTGACACAAGACGATGACCGTTTCTGTATCAATATGGTCAAATATGAGGTTAATGTAGCCACCCGATCTCCCGATTACAGTTCTCCACAAATTGTACCTGTTCTAGAGTCTCCTCCTCCTCTGGAGATGCCCTTATAGATCGAAAAACCAGAGCCACTGCCTCGTATTCCAAAAGGAGTACTCAAGCGCTCTACCCACAATCCTAATTCTATAGCCACCTAGAATTACTCTATTGTTGAGTACCTGGGTCAAACCCCTTGTGCGATGTCAGCTATGGAGGTACTCCAAACATGTCCTTCACAGAGGAATGCCTTTCTATCCACGTTAGGAGCTCTAGATCCCAGTGGCTCGAAAGTTATCAAGTTTGACATCACAGATGTGAAGCCTCATTTGCATTACCATGCGACATTCCAAATCCACGTGGATTACTCGAAGTATACCATCAAGCGTATGGTTGTTGATGAAGGCGTTGCAACATGTGTGATGTCCCTGGTCTATTGGAAAGCCCTTGGCTCTCTGAATATCTATCAATATCCAACCATGTTGATTTCTTTTGACGGTCGTTCCTTCTTCCCTCATGATATTCTTCCTTCCTTTCCAATCTAGTTAGGTGGGAAGACAGTAGAGGTGGATGTTGAGGTGGTTGATATGCCCCTCGATTATAATTTGTTACTAGGACACAATTTGACATATGCAATGACTGTCATCATATCGTTCATCTTACGTACTCTTTGTTTTCCTCACAATGGGAAGATTGTGACGATCAGTTGTCCTTTGTGTATGCTAGCCCCAGTGCATCTATTGGACCGTCGATCCCTGTGGTCGACAATTCTCAGCTGACAACTGAGAATATCAGTGTCAGAATGTATTCATCCCTTATGGGTACCTTTGACTTCATGGCACCGGTTCACCATATTTACGCCATGTCCAGTAGGCTCGTTTCGTCAGAGATGTCTGTTTCTTTACGCACTTCCTATTTTAACGATACTTGGACCCTATCTTCCTTGACTGCGTCTTGTGAAGGTCAATCGCATGCTGGAATTTCCATGCCAGTATCGAAAACATAGATAGTGTATTAAGTTGTTCTTAACGCTTTTTCCGATCCCGATCCTATTACCTCGCAGATGGATGAGGAGGATCATGTTCTTGAGCCCGTGTGGGCCACTTCGTCGTATTTTTCACACGACTGCCTCGATGAGACTTTTCCCTCGGATGACGATATCATCGAGGCCATGAATTTATCTGACAAACCTTGGTATGATATGCATAATCGCTCTTATTTTCTCCCAGAGCTTGCTAGAATCAAACAAGTTGACTTTAGATCTACTCTGAGCGAGATAGTTGGTCACACCGTAGTTCCTCTTGATACACATGACATTTATGCCGAAGGAAATATGGTGAGTATCTTCCCTACCATCATGATCGATTTCTCTCGTACCCCTGGAAAGATTGAGAATGTACATATCGATGCAGATTGTTCACCAGAAGAAATCATGATCTACACAGAACTCTTCAAGGAATTACAAGATGTATTTGCTTGGTCATATGAAGAGATTCCAGAAATCAACCCTGTCGAACATGAGATTAAAAATTACCTAGATGCTAAGCTTGTTTGACAATGTCTTAGAGATGTCAATCCCCGAAAGGCCCCCGCTATTAAGGTAGAGGTATAGAAAACTCTTTAATGGGTATCCAATCCCCTTCCTGTGAATAAGAAGTAAGGAACCATCTATGTATGCATGGTTTTTCGTGACCTGAACAAATCCTGTCCTAAGGACAACTTCTTGACACCTTTAATCAATTAGATACTCGATGAGTGTGCGGGAAGCAAAGTTTTTTCTTTCATGGATGAATTTTTAGGGTATAACCAAATTCAAATTAAACTCGAGGATCAACATAAGATGACATTTATTTGTCCTTGGGGTACTTTCATATACTGGAATATGCCTTTTGGCCTTAAAAACGTTGGAGCAACCTTTCAACGTGCTATGACCTTCACATTCCACGATCTTAAGCATATAGTCGAAGCTTATCTTGATGATCTTGCTACTCACTCTCGTAAGAGAGTGGGTCACCCTAAGCACCTTTGATTAGTTTTTGGAATATGTCATCATTATCGCATTCGATTGAACCTTCATAAATGCATATTTTGAGTTAGGTCAAGATGTCTTCTAGGATTTTTGGTCTCTGAGACTGGGATCATGGTAGATACCTTAAAGGTTGAGGCAATACTTCAATTTCCTCCCCTATGCATTATTCGACAACTTCAAGGTTTAAAGAGAAAATCTAAATTTTTACGCTGGTTTATAGTAAACTATGTCAATATTACTAAGGGTTTCATGTGTCTCTTCAAGAAGGACACCCCTTTTATCTGGGATGAGCGAGCCCATGAATCCTTCGATGCTTTGAAGAAATCCTTGGTATCGACGCCTCTACTGAAGCCTCTTGACTACAGTAGAGATTACTTGTTTTATGTCGCCGCGTCCGAAAAGACGATTGGTATGGTATTGGTTCAGTAGGATGATGAGCTCCACAAGCACACCATTTACTATCTTATTCGAAACTTAGTTGGTCCTAAGCTCAAATATTCTCATGTTGAAAATCTATTTTTGGTTGTTGTTCACGCAGTCCAATGATTACGCCATTATATATTGCTTTGAAAAACTATTGTGGTTTTCAATGTCAATCCATTTCAATACGTCCTTACTAGGCATATCATAGGGGGAAAGTACAATAAATGTATTTCCATTTTACAAGAGTTCGATCTCGATTTCACTTCTGTGAAATCTAAGAAATCACTATTTTTTGCAGAGTTAATATCTGACTTCCCTCGGTTGGACGAGGATGTTATTCATGTTGATTCATTTGTGGATGAACACATTTTCCTTGTCTCATCATTCGACCCCTGGTATGGAGACATTGTTCTCTATCTTCAAACTTTGAAGTTCCCTCAGCATCTCTCGTGAGATGACCGACGACGTATACAATACCAAGCTAAGAATTACCTTATAGTTGGTGAGACTTTGTATCGTCGAGGAATATAAAATATCTTGCATCATTTTTTAACTCACGAAGAAGCCGAGTCAATTATAAACGATTTTCACAGTGGGGCTTATGGTGGTCATCTATCCGGGCTTGCGACAACCCATAAAATTTTGTAAGCCGATTATTTTTGGCCATCTATCTTTAAAGATTGCGTAGAGGCAGTTATTTTTGGCCATCTATCTTTAAATATTGGCCGTCTATCTTTAAATTTTGCTCTCGCATCCAACCCCTCTCCATCCAGTCATTACCGTCGGTCCCTTCACCAAGTGGGGGGTGGACTTTGTGGATTGCAACCCAACCTCGGCTAGGGGGCATCAACACATTATCGTGGCCTTAGAATAATTTACTAAGTGGGATGAGGCCATTCCTACAATTAGATTCGATGGGAAAACTCTTGCCTTCTTCGTATTCAATCAAATTATCGCCAGGTTCGGAATCCCGAGTGAGATTATCACTGATCATGGCAGTCACTTTTAGAATGAAATGATGGAAGAGATAGCATCCAAGCTGGGTTTTAAGAATGGTAATTATTCCCCTTACTATCCCCAGGAAAATGGATAGGTAGAGATCGTAAACAAGTCTCTCAAGACCATTTTGCAGAAAACTGTCAGCCATAACAAATTTGACTGACATATCATGCTATATATTTCACTTTGGGTATACCGAACCTCTGTCAAGAATGCCACTGGTTTTTATCCTTTCTATTTAGTACATGGTGTGGAATCAATATTACCTATTGAATGTGAAATCCCTTCTCTTCTATTGGCAGTTGTGCTCCTACCTAACACTTTCGATCTCGAATGACGCCTCGTGCACCTAGAGAGTACAACTATCGAAGTGAATAAAATATGTGTCAATATCCAATATGATAAGTATGTCTGTCCTTGGTTGTACGTTGAGGGTGACTTGGTCCTTTTATATGATCAATCCAAAGAACCACTGGGGGCAGGCAAGTTCAAACCCATATGGCACGGTCCCTATATCGTGCGATGTGTCTTAGAAAAAGGATCCTATGAATTGGAATATTATGAAGGGAACATGTTGGCTGAGCCCAGGAATGGGCTCTAATTGAAAATATATTACTCTTGATCCCAAATCTTGGGCGTAACTCTTTGTATACTAATGTAATTTAGTGTATATATCTTTTCCCTTTATTTTTTGTCTTCAACTTGCTTATCGAGTTTTCCCTTGGTTGACAGATGTCAACAAAGTTTCCGGTCTACTTAGGATTTGCAGATGGAGCCAGTCGTCATACACAGAACTTGACTTCCACTGCTTGGGTTGTTTACTCACCCGAGGGTCTACTAGTGTCTTCAGGTGGCGTATGCCTAGGGCCATCCACAAATAATGTGACCAAATATAACGTCGTTATAAAAAAATTTCACGATGCCATTTCGCATGTTATTCGCTCTTTGGAGGTTCGTCTGGATTCCCAGTTAGTATTACGTCAGTTGAACGATAGTTACTGTGTGCATGACCCTACGTTACTCCGATGATTCCTACGACTACACCTTTTAGAACGACAATTTGATTTTATTACTTATCATCACATACCTAGGATTTCTAATTATGTATTTGATGCATATGCTAATTTATTTTTAGATTGGCATTTGTCACATAACTAAAGCAAAGAAAACATTCTCATCAATGTACACACTGTAACACAAGTAAAGCCGAAGAACCATATTTTCACATATATTTCAAAAAATATGATGTTTATAGTACAAAATTGGGGCTAACACCCTCAATACACATATACAACCGATAATAAAAAAGTCATGGCATCTATACTTGTGGCGCCAGATGTGTGTCATGATAGCAAACTTCGACGTTTGTGAGACGCCGAAAGAGTCGAACCCAAGCTCTGGGCACGCATACCACCTGTCGCTGCATAGCCTCCGACAGATCCTCCACCTGAAGCATCAAAATCCTTTGTGTCAAAGGAGACAAGTCTCCCTACACATTTTGAAGGAATCTCTCTAGTTCTCCTCTCGCCACCTCATCTCCTCGGTACCTCTGACAATGTCGTGGAAGCCCGTCCGACCATTGTGGACCTAAGTCTATCTCACATACGTGTCCAATTAGTACTTAAACATCATCCAAAAATATTTTTGTTTTCCTATTAAAAAATACAAAAAAAAATGAAATATTTAAAAAACTTTGACATACCTATGTCCCCGTAGGCAGTCCCTGGTGGTAATGGCATGTCAGGGTCCCCTCTGAAGTCGATCCCTACATAGGGGTAGTCATCCATATAAATGACCTGTTCTCTCCACTAGTAAAATAAATCATCGTTGTAGGGTGTCGGCACCCTAACTCCCCCCTGTCATCTCATCTCCTCGGTCCACCGTGCCATGGATGGATCATGAGGTCCTCGCGAAATGATATCAACTCTAGGTCTCAAACCTAGAACCCACTCGAAGAAAAATATACACAAGATAGAAGCGAACCCGAAGTTCCTCTTACTACCCTGTTTTCATTCTATCAACTGACTCTTCATATTAGCCAGTAGTGAGGTGCACCAATCATACACCGTGGGTCTCAAGCACTCTACGAAGTAGAACATAAGTGGCCTTGATGCCTGGTGAAATGAGGTGGATCCTGTGAACCGTGTCTTGGATTCCATTAGACTTAATGGTTGTTTCCTCGCCTTTTTCAACAGTTTTCCTCATTGGACGCTATTCAGAGGGTCTTTTCTGTGTACCTCTTGCACCTGACACACACGAAAGACGCACAAGGTCGTTGGCTCGTGAACATGTTCTTCATCCGATTTCCTCCAAATCATCAAACTCCTACTTTGTACCTCGTGCTGAATGATGAGAGATTCCTTAATGATCTCCTTTCAGCGGATCTCCTTCCATCGACCTCCGCTCATCTATTTTGGAGATGATACTTAGAGTCCTATGAGTACCTAGAGGCTTGCAGTCATTAGTTGCAGGTTCTCTCGCCATCGGAAATTGGGAATACATCAATATCTCCCGATCGATGGATTCTTCAAGTGTTCAAACTCGATTTATTTATTCACACTTGTAAGAATGTACTTTGGCGCAGGCCCCCCTTTCCCTCCAAAGGGATGCTCAACCTCCCGGTCTAGGATTGTTCGAGTCACCAAGATGAATGGCTCATCGAGCTCATGATGGGAACCATATTAACTTGACACAGGCCCTTCCACCTTCTTGGCATAGGTTGTGTGGCAACCACGAACCCTCTCGATTCATGAATCGGTGAACTCTTCGAAACCAGATATATCGTCCACGTTTCTCATCGCACTCGACGGTTGAGATCAAATCATGAGTTCAAACTTCACGAGTCCTCTCTTCTCCCAACTCTGCTTCTCCTGATTTACGAATCAACGAAATACTGAATTCTCACCACATGTCCTTTCTCGATGGATGACCAAGATTGCTTTGGCTCTCAACTCTTCGGGTATTCTTTCCTTGAATTTCCTCTAAAGGTTTCTTCCTCCGAAATACGTGGATTCCTTCCACTCGTCCTCCTAGATCCAATGGTCTAGAATCACCCCACACTTTTTCCCTTCACGAAGTTTGAATTTTTCTCCTTGCAATTCTTTCGAATTCCAAATCCTTGAACTCTCGGGTCTTCTCCTGCCTTTCTACCTAGACAATGGACGCATTTACGGTCTTCGGGAATTCGGAAAATCCTCGACCCCTTTTTACACTTATCGCAGATTTCTTCTTTGAGACTTAGGCTATTCTCAAACTTCTTCTGCACTCCTTGTAGATTTCTGTGCAGACTCTTTTGCGACTTTGTTCAGCTTGAAAACCTTCGAGGTTCACCGTTCCTCTACGTCCTTCAGTGAACATCCTCTTTACCTCTTGGCACCTTACACTCTTCCTCCTGAGCTTGTAGGATGGACTTACAGTCTCCTTGGCGCACTCCTTGCACTCGGCTGAGATTTTCGATGGCTTCTCCCTTAGCCTTCCTAAAGGGTTTAAGGCATGTCCTTTACTTTGTCGATGCACTCTTGCAAATCCTTCCTTCCTTAGAGTGTTCAACAACCTTGGGTTTCTCTTAAGGATTCCAACACTTCCAACCGTGTTGTTATGGTAAGCTCTCGTACTTTCTCTATGCCCTCCTGTCAGAGTGTTTCAGAGTGTTCAGTAACTCTGAAATGTGTTTCCTCCTAGACAATATTTCTTTCCAAGGCACTTAACCACCTTGAAATTTCCTTCTGATTCTGTAAATTAACCTGGTATGCCCTCCTGGCAGCTTCTCTTCTGACTCCACTGAGTTCAAACACACACTCTTTGCGTCGACTCACAGAGTTTCCTCACTATGTCGCGCACTCCTTGCACTTATCCTAGAGAACCAAAATTAATCCAACACACTCACAGATAGAAAAATGCATCTCTATCCTTGCAAATGATTCCTAACATTCATCTATAATTCAAATGCATACAAATGACATTCACCACACAATATCCATTTCACAGAAATTGATAACAGGAAAAACTGTCATTTTCTATTAATGGAAGAATGCTCATTACAATATGGGAGTCTGAGCTACAACTGAGTCTCGACTCTCTGTATTTCTCTCCTTATGCATATCTCATCCTCTACCCAGATGCCTCTACTCTACTGGAAATAATACAAGAGTTTATACAAGAGGGGATTGATAAGATTCCCTCCAAGCTAAGCTAGTGGTGTCAAATTACCATTCAAAACACCTATCTAATGGGAAAATTACAATGATGGAAACATGCTCCAAATCGGATGTAGATCCTTCCTACCGTCAACCACTTAATGGAGAACTTATCTCCAGTGTGTGTGAAGACACAACTTGTCTCCTCCAACCCGTCGACATTAATTTGATTTGATCACACCTTATATTTTTGAAGGAAAAAATGAGAAGGGGGCGCCTCTCCCTTCCTTGAATGCGCACCACGTGTGTTAATCGGCTGGTGCATGCTGAGGAGGAGCGATGCTCTTGCATCATACTCCACATCTATGAAAATCATGAGCTTCTTCTCATGAGCTTTCCAGCTCAGCTGAAATCCTCCCGGATCCCAAACTTTCTCCTGGAGTTGTCTCTCTTCTCCTCTTCTTCGTTGTTGTTGTTGCATCATCGCTACTGCTCGTGCAAATTCCTTCTTGTCCAGCTTCTCCTTGCTGTCCGCTTCTGTTGCTGACCCCAACATCAAATTCCTTTTCTCCTCAACCACCTAGTCCAACTGCTCCATCGATTGAATCTCCTTTTGCAGACCAACTTCCTTCATTTCTTCCTTGTCAATGGGTAGATCACATTGATCTCCCAAGTTATCCTCTTCATCTCTTGTGGCCTTAGCTTTCCACTCTGATGTAACCTCCACTCCAGCAGGCTTCTCTTCCCTGAGTTGTTTCTCATCTTCTTCCTCTGACAGATTTGTCTCTGTCATATTTTCTCATGTTGGTTCAAATCCAACTTCCTCTAGCTTCTCCTCATGCTAGTATTCGACTTCCTCTTCTATTGTGAGCTTCAACTTTGTAGTCATCTCCTCGGTTGAAATTTCCAAGTAATTCCGTTGAATGCTCTTCTCCTATAATCTTCGTGATTGTCCCTTGGCAGTCATTTTCTAGTTCTGGATCGTTTAACCAATCCTCCAGTGTATTCAATTTCATTACCCACTGAGTGAGTAACTCAACTGGGTGCTCCTCTTCAGTTGGGACAAACTTCAGTATCTATTCCTCCTTCTCCATGACAGTCTCATCTTGCTGTCCTCTTGTCACATCTACAACATCTATGCTAGCCTCTCCTCGGCTACTTGGTAGGAATATCTCAACTCCTCCAATGACCAGAAAGCTCCTCTGATCCTCTTCCTCTATGATGAAAGGTTCCAACTTGTCATCATCTTCATTCACGCGGCTTGCAACTCCACATGAATTGTCATATGGATGAGACTTTTCTTCTGCCTCCTCTCCATATATCAACACCCCTTGTTGACATGATCTCTCAGCTGAGCTCATATCTTCTCCCTTTCCCACTTGGCAATTTGGGATGTCTCCTCTGCTCTCCTGGCAGCTTACAATATCGTCTGACCTCTTTACTTTGCCCACCTGGAAACCTACGAGACCCCTTCCAGATATATTTCCCTCATCATTGAGGTTTTAAGCATGCCTAAACCACTTTTTTAACATCTCTTGCTTCCCTTTGGCCAATAACTTTCGAAAAATATATTTAGTTGTTCTCTTCAGGGGCCATTTTTACCTACAATGTACCCTTGCCTCATGCTGCATCTTCAATTCTAGCATCTCCATTTCTGCCTGGATTTCCCTAAGCTCCTTGTATATTTCCACTTTAATTTTTTATGGGCAGACTTCCCCTCGACCGTGTTCATAACTTCCAATGGCCATCTTGCTTCACATGCAACCCACCTGGCTATTTACCATCTGTTGCACACCTTGCAATAGCTTCAACAAAGTATCACACTCCATCTCCCTTGCCTACAAAAATCAATTCTATATTAGCTCTGATACCACTTCTAGTCAAGCCCCCCTTTCCCTCCAAAGGGCTGCTCGAACTCCCGGTCTAGGATCGTTCAAGTCATTGAGTCGAATGGCTCGTTGGGCTCCTGATGGGAACCATATTAACTTGACAGAAGCCCTTCCACCTTCTCGGCGCAAGTTGTGTGGCAACCACAAACTCTCTTCTTAGTGATTTTCAACTCTTAACGCCAACGAGCACTAGCTCTCTATGATAGGATCCGTCCTTGATGTGACCATAGAATACGATCGTGGGCCATCTCCCTTCATGATTCTGTGCTTCAAAAATTTCGCAAGCTTCTTGCTCCCTTTTTATCGATTTCCGAATAGATGAACTCTTCGAGACCAGATCTACGGTCCATGTTTCTCCTCACGCTTGACGGTAGATATCAAATCGTGAGTTTGGACTTTGTGAGTCCTCTCTTCTCCCAACTCTGCTTCTCCCGATTTGCGAATCAACAAAATATTGAATTCTCACCACGTGTCTTTTCTCGATGGACAAACAAGATTGCTTCAGCTCTCAGCTCTTCGGGTATTCTCTCCTTGACTTTCCTCCGAAATACGTGGATTCCTGCCATGCGTCCTCCTAGATCCAATGGTCCATAATCACCCCTCACTTCTCTCTTCGCGAAGTTTGAATTGTTCTCCTTGCAATTCTTCCGAAGTCAGAATCCTCGAACTCTCAGGTCTTCTCCCACCTTTCTACCTAGAAAATGGATGAGTTTACGGTCTTCAGGACTTCGGCAAGTCCTAAACCCCTTTGCACACTCAGTGCAAATTTCTACTTCGAGACTTAGGTTATTCTCAAACTTCTTCTGCACTCCTTGCAGAGTTCTGTGTAGAATCTTCTGCAACTTTGCTCGGCTTGAAAACCTTCGAGGTTCATCGTTCCTCTATATCCTTCAGTGAACATCCTCTTTCCCTCCTGGAAACGTACACTCTTCCTCCTAAGCTTGTAGAATGGACTTACAATCTCCTTGGCACACTCCTTGCGCTCGAATGAGATTTTCGACAACTTCTCCCTTAGCCTTCTTGAAGGGTTGAAGGTATCTCCTTTCCTTTGTCGATGCACTCTTGCAAATCCTTCCTTCCTCAGAGTGTTCAACAACCCTAGGTTTCTCTTAAGGATTCCAACACTTCCAACCATGTTGTTCTGGTGCGCTATCGTAATTTCTCTATGCCCTCCTGTCAGAGTGTTTTAGAGTGTTCAGTAACTCTGAACTGTGTTTCCTCCTACACAGTATTTATTTCCAAGGTACTTAACCACCTTGAAATTTCCTCTAGAGTCTGTAAATTAACCTGGTATTCCCTCCTTGAAGTTTCTCTTTTGACTCCACTGAGTTCATACATACACTCTTTGCGTTGGCTCACAGAGTTTCCTCACTCCGTCGCGCACTCCTTGCACTTAGCCTAGAGAACCAGACTTAATCTGACACATTCACAGATAAAAAATTGTATCTCCATCCCTGTAGACGATTCCTAACATTCATATACAATTCAAATGCATACAAATGACATCCACCACAAAATATCCATTTCACGGAAATTGATAACAGGAAAAATTGTCATTTTCTATTAATGGCATAATGTTCATTACAATATGGGAGTCCGAGCTACAACTGAGTCTCGATTCTCTGTATTTTTATTCCTATGCATATCTCATCCTCTACCCAGATGCCTCTACTCTAGTGGCAACAATACAAGAGTTTATACAAGAGGGGCTCGATGAGATTCCCTCCAAGATAAGCTAGTGGTGTCAAATCACCATTCAAAATGCCCATCTAATGGGAAAATTACAATGATGTAAATTTCCTCCAAATCAGATGAAGATCCTTCCTACCATCAACCACTTAATGGCGACCTTATCTCCAGCGTGTGTGAAGGCACAACTTGTCTCCTCCAACCTGTCGACATTAATTTGTTTTGATCACGCCTTAGATTTTCGAAGGAAAAAATGAGAGGGTGATGCCTCTCTCTTCCTTGAATGTGCACTATGCGTGTTAATCAATTGGCACGTGCTGTGGTGGAGCGATTATCCTGCATCATACTCGATGCCTTAATACCTACTTTCATCATCGATAGGTTGTCTCGCATTTGTTAACAATATACCTCAATGACCGGTAATCAAACGAAGTCTCATTGTGTTCGACCTCAACTCCATTATTCACATGATGTAGACTTGCACCTTTGGCGGATTATGTAGAAGACTTGAAGTCATCAGTTTATAATCGCAACTTTCCTGAGTTGTTGCTATATTTTCATTGGACTAGTACCTGTGTGATTTCAGTGATCATGGGAGATCATATTGTACTCCATTGTATACAGATATCTTCAGATTGATATTGATATTGGTTTTACTGGGCCTTGTTCGTTACTATGGCAACCTTTGGCATGTAACCACATTTGTATTTTCATATTCATGGCTATGGACAGTTGTTTGGTATATTTTCACATGGATCTGCAGTGTAATTCAAATTGGCAACTATGTATGCAAAGTCAATACAGATTGTAATGAGCAACTAGTTCTTTTAGTTGGGTCCCCATTACTCCACTTATGGGTCTTATAATGTATTTTTTCCATCGTAGATACTCCTATGACCTCACACATTAGGGGGCATCTATTATAGCAAGGTTTGCGTCACCCTATGCAATCTTGCACATAGGGCCTTTTTCTATTTCCCTATGCAAACTTGAAGTCCATTTTTTGCAAATCCCAGAGCTAAAAACATTAGTTTTCCACATATACGTGCCCTGCCTATATTACAACATGCGTATACGTAGGTTGCACCATTACAACCCGCGTACATCGGGAAATGTACCCAAAATTAAAAAATGGTGTCAGGTTTCCATGTCACATCATGAGATCAATGACCCTTGGCCTTCCATATACTGGAAACATTCTGACTCAGCCCTTCAGTTCCACCTGAAGGCTATAAATGGGCCAAATCCGAGCTATGGAAAAGAGGAGAAAGAATTCAACTTTGAGAGAAAAGTTACTTTGGAGAAATTATTCACTTCACATTGAGTCTGCATCCCTTTGTCCTTTAAGTCTAAACACATTGTCCAACCGCCAAGCTCTTCCCTTATTGATTGAGAACTTCGTTTTTTCTCTTATATGAGCTTGCCTTTGGTGGAGGATTGAAGTGGTGGAGGCCCAGATGGAAGGAACTTAGTTTCTCGGTTCTGAACTGTGCTGACACAGAAGTTTGTAATTCATTCACTTATGCTAATTATATCTTAATAGAAATACTATTTTCTCATCTAATTAATATCTCGCAAATATTTGAATTGTTATTCCATGGCCGTATTTGTTATGAATTTTGATGGATTATGCTATTGAATGTGCTAACATTATCTGTTATCACCATATGCTTGTGTTTCTTGGTTGTTGATGACTAGTTGCAGGTATATTTATTTGGGTCAAGTGCTCAACGATGGACTTCATCGAATGTCTGGATGAGGTAGGTCTTTTATCTTGTCCTGTTATCCTATTTTATTATATAACATACTTGAGATTAGAGTTGATTTTTGCAATCATTTCCATCTGTTGTGGTTTACCCCTAGCCATAGAGAGATTTTCCTCGTAGCATACACCTATGTATTAAATATTTCTGGGTGATGGTGTCATGCACATTGAGTCGAGTTCCCTGGAAAGCACACCTTCATTCTAGATCAAGCCATTTTGATCAATATGGTAGCACGACATACCATCAAGCGAGTAGCTTAATATGAGAGTGAAATGAACATTAGAGATAGAGTCATAAGCATCAAGCTTCTTAGGTTGGAATTCAATATCTGGATAAATATGTGGTCAAATTAGCACAAAAATGGTTGGAATTCAATATCTCGATAAATATGTGGTCAAATTAGCACAAAAATGGATGGGACACTACCAAAACTAATGATGATATATTATTTATTAACAGAGGCCCCAACAACAATGACCATGACTTGCCTCCAAATGAAGGATCTATTACTACTACTTGAATTTATGGTTATCTTTATTATGGCCAACTAGCCAACACGCTTATTTTTAGCTCCGTGTTTTGAAACTAGCCCATATGTTTGTAAACATTTATGCATACAAGACTCAAGTTATTTTTGTTTTGCTAAGACCTTTCAAGAATACTAGATATTAGGGTTGTTTTACAGTGGTTGCATGCATGCCCCACTTTTTTTTTTTAAATATGCACTATTAAAGTTCACAAAAATAAATTTTGTTGAAAAATGAAAACCAACTATGGAAGGTCAAACACCCTCTTACACTCATTGAAGCTAGAACTTGGGTTCTTTACATATACTGCCCAATCCAAATGACTAAGCCATAGCTCATATACAATACATCTAGATATCTATTTATTATTAATAAATTTTAAATGAAACATTATATAAAAAAATAAAAATATGCTATAAAATATCTATTATTGTTGAATCCATTTATACATTCAAAAATGCAATTTAAACAACAAAAAATAACTATTTTGTTCATCGCAGGAAGATAGAACGTTTAGTAAACGCCTAAAATATCTATTACAAACTCATAAAATATCTATTACAAATGTACAAAGACCATATTTCGTACAAAAGAATGAGGAATGAGCTAGCACACCACCATGGCCTTACACTTAAAAGATCTGAACCAACACAACAACTTACTTAATCGACAGGTGGGACAACCCACTCAGGAAGCTATAATTCATATAACCGAAATTCATATGACAGAAACTCATATAATATTGATGCTATCATGTAGGAAGCTGTATTTCTAAGATGAAATTCCAAATTTTACATGAAGCATCTTTCATCATCGGTAGGCTGTCTCGCATTTGTTAATGGTATACCTCAATGACCGGTAATCAAACGAAGTCTCATTGTGTTTGACCTCAACTCCTTTATTCACATGATGTAGACTTGCACCTTTGACGGATTGTGTAGAAGACTTGAAGTCATCAGTTTATAATCACAGCTTTCCTGAGCTGTTGCTACCTTTTCATTGGACCAGTACCTGTGTGATTTCAGTGATCATGGGAGATTAGATTGTACTCCATTGTATACATATATCTTCAGATGGATTTTGATATTGGTTTTACTGGGCCTTGTTCGTGACTATGACAACCTTTGGCATGTAACCACATTTATATTTTCATATTCATGGCTATGGACAGTTTTTTGGTATATTTTCACATGGATCTGCAGTGTAATTCAAATTGGCAGTTGTGTATGCAAAGTCAGTACAGATTGTAATGAGCAACTAGTTCTTTCAGTTGGGTCCCCATTACTCCACTTCTGGGTCTTCTAATGTATTTCAGCCATCACAGATACTCCTATGATCTCACACATTAGGGGGCATCTATTATATCAAGGTTTGTGTCACCCTATGAAATCTTGCACAGAGGGCCTTTTTCCATTTCCCTATGCAGACTTGAAGTCCATTTTTTGCAAATCCCAGAGCTCAAAACATTAGTTTTCCACATATACGCGCCTTGCCTATATGAAAACATGCGTATACGTAGGTTGCACCATTACAACCTGCGTACATCTGGAAATGTGCCCAAAATAAAAAAATGGTGTCGGGATTCCACGTCACATCATGAGATCAATGACCCTTAGCCTTCCATATACTAGAAACATTCTGACTCAGCCCTTCAATTCCACCTGAAGGCTATAAATGGACCAAATCCGAGCTATGGAAAAGAGGAGAAAGAATTCAACTTTGAGAGCAAAGTTACTTTGGAGAAATTATTCACTTCACATTGAGTCTGCATCCCTTTGTCCTTTAAGTCTAAACACATTGTCCAACCCCCAAGCTCTTCCCTTATTGATTGAGAGCTTCATTTTCTCTCTTATATGAGATTGCCTTTGGTGGAGGATTGAAGTGGTGGAGGCCCAGCTGAAAGGAACTTAGTTTCTCGGTTCTGAACTGTGTCGACATGAAAGTTTGTAACTCATTCACTTATGCTAATTATATCTTAATAGAAATACTCTTTTCTCGTCCAATCAATATCTCACAAATATTTGAATTGTTATTCCATGGACATATTTGTTATGAATTTTGATGGATTATGCTATTGAATGTGCTAACATTATCTGTTATCACCATATGCTTGTGTTTCTTGGTTGTTGATGACTAGTTGCAGGTATATTTCTTTGGGTCAAGTGCTCAACGGTGGACTTCATCGAACGTTTGGATGAGGTAGGCCTTTTATCTTGTCTTGTTATCATATTTTATTATATAACATACTTGAGATTAGAGTTGATTTTTGCATTCATTTCCACCTGTTGTGGTTTACCCCTAGCCATAGAGATATTTTCCTCGTAACAGACACCTATGTCTTAAATATTTTTGGGTGATGGTGTCATGCACATTGAGTCGAGTTCCCTGAAAAACACACCTTCATTCTAGATCAAGCCATTTTGATCAATATGGTAGCATGATATACCATCAAACGAGTAGCTTAATATGAGAGTGAAATGAACATTAGAGATAGAGTCATAAGCATCATGGCCACCCTCCTCCCACTTGACTATTGAACAACACGCTTCTTAGGTTGGAATTCAATAAATTAGCACAAAAATGGTTGGAATTCAATATCTCGATAAATATGTGGTCAAATTAGCACAAAAATGGATGGGACACTACCAAAACTAATGATGATATATTATTTATTAAATGAAGCACCAACAACAATGACCATGACTTGCCTCCGAATGAAGGATCTATTAATACAACTTGAATTTATGGTTTTCTTTATTATGGCCAACTAGCCAACATGCTTATTTTTAACTCTATGTGTTTTGAAACTAGCCCATATGTTTGTAAACATATATGCATACAAGACTCAAGTTCTTTTTGTTTTGTTAAGCCCCTTCAAGGATACTAGATACTAGGGTTTTTTTTTTACAATGGTTGCATGCATGCCCCACTTTTTTTTAAATATGCTATTAAAGTTCACGAAAATGAATTTGTTGAAAAATGAAAACCAACTATGGGAGGTCAAACACCTTCTTACACTCATTAAAGTTAGAACTTGGGTTCTTGCCCAATCCAAATCACTAAGCCATAGCTACATCTAGATATGTCTTTATTATTAATAAATTTTAAATGAAACATTATATATATATTTTACAAACTTACAAAAACTATATTTAGTAAATTGAATTCATTTATGCATTCAAAATTACAATAGAAAATAGCAATTATTTACATTTTAACAATAGAAAATAGCAATTATTGAGTGATAACCTTACCAAAACGCGCCGCCAGGAGGCCCAAAAAAAAACTGATGTGAAGAATGAGCCAGCACGCAACCACGGCCTTGCACTTAAAAGCTCTGAACCAGCACAGAAACTTAATTAATCGACAGGTGGGACAGCCCACTCAGGAAGCTATAATTCATATAACAGAAATTCATATAATATTGATGCTATCATGCAGGAAGCTGTAAAGATGAAATTCCAAATTCCAAATTTTACATGAAGCATCTTATTGTGATATAAATTCGCACGTTAATAGCAGGTATGAACAGGAGCAAAACCGATTCTTTTGCTGTACTGATCGAAAGAAACAGTGTAACCTTGTTGTTGAAGAGTTCCTAGAATGCTCAAACCTCCCGAGGGATAGAACGCCAAGCAAATGGCGTCCTCCGATACTGGTGTCAAAATTCCATTTCGATTGATAGGGAGACTGAGGCCATCATTAAAATGGAATGTTATACCTGGAATTTGTAGCTTTGCAATGTCGTCCGAGTAGCTGAAACAAGTTTCTAATAGGAATTCCGAATTCTTCATTGGAGTCAGATTGAACTGCTTCAGAAAAGCCGCTGTTAAAGCATCGTAGGCCGGCTGCACTAGTTGGCTGAAAACAACTAAACTCTCCACGATCGTCCCTCCTCCACCTGAATTAAACTGGAATGTCTTAGGAGGGACATTGAGGCGGGTGTTCCCGACTGTTATACCGCTGATTCCAACAAAATACCACGAAGAAGCAATAGGATTCGACAGCATAGCCGTGAACTTCGAGCTGGCGGGAATGGACACATCCCGGCCCAATCTCAGTTTTCCTTCCTGTGTGGGATTCAACAAATCCGGAAGGCAGTAGGAGAAAATTCTTCTTTTGGACTGAGAAGGCAGTGAAAGAGAGCCCTTGCTCAAAGCCAGGAGTCCAACAGAAGGATTGCCCGAGTATCCTGTGAAATCGTATCCGCATCCGAATCCGAAGTTTTCAAAGGACTGAGAACCCAGCCACAGTGTGTCCTGACTCATATGCGCTAAGACTTGGTTCCCATTCTGCGATTGAGCTTGGAGGTTGCACTGATTTTTGCCATTACAAGCTACGCCATCCACGTAACGATAGCACGACTCGCAATCCAGGGGCTTGTAAGTAGAGGACCCAGCACTGTAATCGCATTTTAACCATGAGACGTCCTGGGCGGTATCAAAATTCACCTGGATGTTTTGCTTTGGAGGCGTCCCAAAACCAACACTCACAATATAACCAGTGTCATCTGAGTTCCCTGATACAACAGGAACGTTGCCGCTTGCGCTTAATCGCCGTATGTCAGTAGAGTTACTGTTACTACTTGCAGCATGCAATCTGGCTGTTAAAGCGTTTGCTCGAGACCTACTCTGGAGCAGCACGTTGCTCCAATCCCTAGAATTCCAGGTGATATTGGGATTGGGATACAGAGATACTTTCATCACTACTTCTGCTTCGGCCTTCTCAACTAAACTCTGCACAGTGCCTACAAATAACAAAATAAAAACTATTGCTTCTGCTGCTGTTGTCCCCATCGCCATCGCTTGCTTCCTTACTCTTCAAATTTTAGGGTAAACACAGCTTCTTTCCTATTTTACACTGATGATGTCTCAATTTATAACCTTGGCAATAAGAATGGCAAGCACATTCATTGTATCCGCGCACGAATAGTTCAAGAAATCGCCATAATGATATCCCTGATATCTTGCGCTCCGATTCCATAATTTTTGGATATTATTTTGAGCGTTGGGTAATCGAGCAGAAGCTTTAACATCCAGATTACAGGCCGCAAGCACTGATAGTGTTTGTTCTAACATCCAGATTACAGGCCACTCCAGATTGCATGCCGCAAGCACTGATAGTGTTTGTTCTAACATCCAGATTACAGGCCGCTCCAGATTGCACGCCGCAAGCAGTGATAATATTTGCTCTAACATCCAGATTACACGCGGCTTCAGATTGCACGCCCCCAGCATTGATAGGGTTTGCTCAGATTACACGCCGCTCCAGATTGCACGCCGCAAGCACTGATAGTAATTCTACGTACATACAGCCATTAAGCTCTTGTTGCAGAGGCAGTGATACACTACAGTTAAAGTTGACACAATTTTAGAGGGAATATACACATGATAATGGGTATTTATATAATTTTGTAGAAAGGTTAAACACGTTCTCCTCATTTATCATATTCTTCTCGTTTAAGTGAAGGGTAAAGAAAACAAAATCCTTCTCTTTGAAAACTATTGACATTTTTCTACTATTTTCTTACTTCATTATAACAAATGTATCCAATATGAATATTAACAAAAATAAAGGTGTTCTTAACCATAGTAAAAGGCTAACAAAAACAATTTTATTCTGTAAATCCTAGATAGAAACTTTTGTAACATACGAAAGTGAAAAAGGTTCCTTAACAACACCCACTTTTCATTGTATTATCAACCCATTGGCTACAAATTCATTTCCCTTAAAATATGATCACAATAATTGTGTATTCTACAATAAAGTTATAATTTTTTTAAATTTAATGTAATGTATAAAAAATAAAGCTATATTTAAGCTATGATATAAACCAAAGTTGTGAGGGGAAGGTTGTTTTTAGTTATTTGATAAGTCACTAAATGTTCAGAATTTGTCTCCTCTCTTATTTTTCCTCTGGCTTTTTTCCTGTTGTGGATCTGAAACGTCGACGACAAGCTATCAATAGCACTGTGGTTCTTCCGATAAATTCTGAACAAATCTCTCACCACATAAACCTAAATGAGCAGATCACTAAATGTTATTCACTAATTCCATGGTTGTGACTAGGATGGCTTGAATTTGTTGGGTGTTGTCTAAAAGTTTTATTTTTTGAATGCATAAATGGTTTCAACTTGCTGAAAAACTCATTGGGTACTCATATTATACAAACTTAGCCACTAAAATCTGCAGATCCAACCATTCATCACCGAAAAACTCATGGGGTACTCACATTATACAAACTTAGCCACTAAAATCTATAGATCCAACCATTCATCACAGAATTTCGAGCAGACAACCCCAAAAATAGAACCTTTAGACTACTACAATTTGTTGTTCTAAGCTAGTTACAATGTAATTTTTTTGTGATGACAAGTGTTAATGTAACAAGTTTAGGGTTAATACTACCATGAGACCAATTGTGTAGTCCATAGGGATGTTGGTTGTGCTATACTTTTCTGGTACATTATATTCCATGTTGTATCTTTTGGGATTATTAATGCACTATAAGCACATGCTAAAGTTTTAATAGTGGTTTCCAAAAGTATGAATTTTGATTGTAAAAGTAACACTAAATATCAAATTGCTAGAATGTGTAAGTTAGATTTCAATGGTGTAGTTTCTTTTTTAATGTGTATATAATGGGTGAGTGCAAGCTAATGATGGCCTCTCATGATGCAAACCTGGAAAAACAACGCAGGAAATTGAATTAGCTTTCTGAATATACAACTTTTATTCATAGACATTGTGAATAACTAGGTCAAATTTGATTTTTTCTAACATTGGTATCTTATTTTTCCAACAAAATATAAGGTATATGTTTTCGTTTGTGCATGTGTTGAGCGTCTTAAAGACGAAATTTTGTTCCAAAAACGTGTATGCTTGTAGATAACCCGTTTTTTTGTGTCATTTGTTTTTTGTCAACTTTTAATATTAATTTTTTTTTTTAAATTATCAAAGTCAACATATGCCTGAAATTATGTCTTTTTTGTTCGTGCAGGCTAAAAGGGTCTTAACATGATCAATTTTTTTTTTTAGATTGTAGGTATCGGTCTCCTCTAGAGCCACATATAACACATTTGAAGAATGGTTAAGTTGAGAAAAAAATATAGGAGAGATATGAGAGGTATGTATTCTAGGATTTTGATATATGTGAAGACAAAAATAGATTAAAAATAGTAAACAATAATATATATATATATATATATATATATATATATATATATATATATATATATATATATATAT
>ML803898.1:75239-98054 GCA_009831015.1 Picea engelmannii
TACCCTTAACCCCATGCACACCCAAGCCCTAAGTACAATATGCCTATACCTCTTGTTTTATAATGATATTTTATGGATATGATTGTTCACCTATGGTTTAATAATGATCTCACATGATTTAATGATGATTATGGTACGTTGATTCTACTTTTTTATTTTAATATAAGAATAATCTTATAGTTGATTCGATATTATTTATTCACAATCAATGTTTGAATCCCTCTCTATATCTCAACTCTTCGAATCTCTCCATCTTTGTCTCTCCATCCATCTATTTCTCTCCCTCCTCCATCCCTTTCCCTCCCCCCCCTTCTCTCTCTCTCTCTCCCCCCCCTCCAAGTCTCCTCCTCTCTCTCTCTGTCTCTCTCCTCCTTTCTCTTCCCCTTTGTCCCTCCATCCCACTATCTCTACCCTCTTTGTCTCCTACATCTACCACCTCTTTCTCTCTCTATTTTTTGTTAGTATCACTCTCACTCTCTCGCCCACCTCTCTCTCTCTCTAACCCCCCCTCTTGGTCTTCCTCTCCCACCCTATCACACTCTCAAACAATCCATCTCTATCCCATTCTATCTTTACCTCTTGCATCTAACCCCCACTCTCTCACTCCCTGTATCTCGTTCTCTCCCCCACTCTCCCCACCCTGCTCTCTTTTCATTTATCTAACCCCCCTTCCCTCTTCCCTCCCTCTTCCTCTCACTCTCTCACTCTCTACCCCCCCTCTCTGTCTCCATATCCATCACTCTCTTTTTCTTCCACTCCCCCCCTATCACACTGTCTTTCTTACTCTCTTTGCAGCCCCCCTCCCTACATCGTAAGGAAATAAATGGCCTTGACCTAGACATGTCAAGACCTAGACCTAAATCTAGACATAGAAATACCTAGACATGGAAAGACTTGGAGAATGAACTAGACCTATACGATAACCATGATGTAGACCATGACATAGAACTAGACCATGACATAGAGCTAGAGCTATATTTAGACGATGACCTAGAGCTTGACGTAGACCATGACCTAGACCACGATATAGAGCTATATATAGAGTTAGATGATGACCTAGAGATTGACATAGACCCCCCATACTCTCACTCTCTCACTCTCTACCCCCCCTCTTCCTATCCCTCACTCTTTTTTTCTTCCCCTCTCCCCCTCTCACACTCTCTTTATTCCTCTCTTTGCATCCCTCCTCCCTACATTGCAAGCAAAGAAATGGCCTTGACCTATAAATGTCAAGAACTAGACATAAACGTAGACATAACAAGACCTAGACATGGAAAGACATGGAGCATGAACTAGACCTATACAATGACCATGACATAGACCTAGACCATGACCTAGACCACGACATAGAGCTAGAGCTAGATTTAGACGATGACCCAGAGCTTGACGTAGACCATGACCTAGACCACCACATAGAGATAGATATAGATTTAGACGTTGACTTAGAGTTTGACATAGACCATGACATAGACCCCCCTAGCTCCATATAAGCCTAGGAACAACTCATACTCAATCCTTAACCCTCTCTACACTTGAGCCTTGAGTGCACTATGCATATACCTTGTGTACAACCCTTGCACTCACATCACCCACATCTTGGTTCTATAACCATTTCTCTATCCTTGAAAACACTTTCAAACCTAACCCCTTAGGCCTTAGTTGTCCCCATACCTCTATACATATTTATTCATAAATATGTTTGGTGTATATTAAATGATATATCCATTGCATTAAGAGCACACATGTGCTTGTATGACTTGACTGAGTTGTAGCTGTTGGTCATTTATACTCATCAAGAATGCGACACGGTTCTAGAACACACACATGCTTTAGTGCACATGTGTTCTAGGAATGTGTGCACATTCCTGCTAGGAATTTTTTGGTGCCAAGCAGACCCCACCTCCTCTATCTCATGGCCGAAAAAATTTCATGACAAATTCAGAAAAAAACAACCCACACAGACATGTTTTACTTATTTTAGTGTTCTTGTTAGATTCATAGAGACTTTTGTGTTATTTCTATACCATTGTAGGAAAATTTGGAAGACAACTTTTTCAAGTGCAATTGGAATTGTTGTTTGTATCTACTTGTGTCTTCTTGGAATTGGAAGACAAATTTGTCCAAGTGCAATTGGAATTGTTGTTTGTATCTTCTTATGTCCACTTGGAATTGGAAGACAAATTTGTCCAAGTGCAATTGGAATTCTTGTTTGTATCTTCTTGTGTCTTCTTGGAATTGGAAGACAAATTTGTCCAAGTGAAATTGGAATTGTTGTTTGTATCTTCTTGGAATTGGAAGACAAATTTGTCCAAGTGAAATTGGAATTGTTGTTTGTATGTTATTGTGTCTTCTTGGAATTGGAAGACAATTTTGTCCAAGTGAAATTGGAATTGGAATCAAAATTGGAATTATTAGATGTGTCTTCTTTTGTAATACAAAAACAAATTTATCCACTTGGTTGTGCCTTATTACATAATACAAAGACAAATTTGTGGTGGATGTTTGGAAACCAATTTTTATCTTTAAACACGGGGAACCATCGGATTCGAGAAAGAAAGTCCTCGAGAAAAAACAAATCGATCGAAAAGGTAGAAGAAAAAAGATAAAAAGAAAAGTTATGTATGTCAAAGCGTAGGATTTCAGAAGAGGGAAATCCAAATTATAGCGGAATAGATGTCGCTATTGTTTCTCCTGCATCACCAAAATAAAAGCACAAGAGTTTATTAGAGAGCAATCCAAAAAATATCTTATCAAGACAAATTTTTGTGGATGACCAGATGATGGAGGATTTGCTTGGAGATGATTATACAATGGACAAAATTAGAGAAGAAACCGGTGTACAACATTGTGGTGAACAAGGTCATGAGGTGCAATCTCTTGTTGGACAGTCAAATGTTCAAGAAACTAGACAAACCCATGTCCACTCTCCTCCCATAGTTGATCTGTCAGTGATTGAAGGGGAAAGAACTGTAACATTGTTAACTCCAAAATAGGGAGGTCAAGAGTGTTAGAATAGGGGTTCATCGTCCCTACCTAGATTGAGCACTATGTGATGAATAAATCCTAAACGCATTCAGGTCAATGAAAGTGTCCTAGCATCACTTGAAGGTAAGCTACCATAACTGTACTATTCATTATCACTCTTATAAAATCATTCAAGAATATTTTGAACCAAAATTCGATGCTTCTAAATATCAATTATTTTTATCTTTGTTAAAATCTAGAAGTTTGACTATTGTTAAGAGAATTTTAGACATAAAACAATCAAAAGTGTAGAAAAAATTCATCATATTGTTAGAAACCTTGTAGATAATTTTCAAAGAATTGGTAAGAAGTCTCGTCCTAAAGACCGAAATGTAGACTGACGTGTCTTGTCCCAATCATTTGTTATCAAGATCACAAGAAAACATCATTTTCTACAACAAACCTATCACCTCCTGAGATGCAATGTAAAAATCCTTAGAAAGTATTCTCATAGATGAGATAGCCTCGACACAGGTGCCCCAACAGATTTGTGGGCCTTCACTGGAAGGCTACCTTGTTCTGACATGAAGTTAATTGGAGTGGTTAAGGGACTAGTTCAGGATTTATGGATTGAGAATTCAAGTCCTTCCTCCAACAAAAAAGATGTACTAAAATTGAGAAGGGGATATAGGGACCATGAACCCCATATTAAACACTTTTTTGACATTACACATATATAATTGTATGAGAGATTTAGAACAATACATAGTGCACTTAAATTAGGCCAAATATCTTTCCATAAATGAAAGCCTTGGTATGTTCAAATACACACAATTCGTAACACATGTTGTTGTAGATATCACATTGAGTATGGTTATTATTATCACACACACACACACACACACACATATATATGTGTGTTTTGCATAACACCCTTTTGCAGGAATTCCCAATTATATTGTTGTCGTCGTCATCTAGAGACTTTATTCACAACATCTTGTATGCAAGGCCAGAGGGTTTTACATTTTATCAAAAAACATGCTTAGATGGGACATGCCCCAGGTGTTGTTGAATGACATCACTAAGAAAGTGCATCCATGTAAGCAATGAGTATGAATTGGGGAGGAAGGAGGTTTCCTTGAAAATATTTAAATATGTGACATTTTATATTGATGGAGGACATGAAAGAAATAAGATACAATTGATTACTTCCCAAGTATGACTTTGTGACTTCATGAAGGACTTCGTCAAAAATACATGACATTATGTTTAGCATGTCCATGTGGCTCGATGGTTGGACGAGCATTTTAGAATATGCAGAGATACATTTCTTGTTGGTACTGTGTTATCAACGGTTGATTTTGCTGAGAACTGCCTTCAATCGCAAAATGAGATTCAAATCCAATATTATCACTCAGAGAAGGTCAACAGAATGGTACATATCACATACATGCATGGATCAAATAGTAATGAACAAAACATAGTTATATTGAAAGACTCACTTCTACATAAGCGATGATATGTGCCATGACTTAGCCTACGTACTCCATTGTTTTTAGTTGTTGTACAATCACCTTAAGGAGAAGAACATATAGATGGATCAACATTGGATTTGGTCAGATGGTTGCGCAGGCCAGTTTAAAAATTCTTTTGTATTTCAATGGTTGTGTATGTTGCACAAAAAACTAAATGTACCACACATTTGGAACTATTTTGAGTCCGTGCACGAGAAAGGGGAGCATGATGGAGTAGGTGCATTCATAAAACGAGCATTACATAGGAAATAAATGAAGTTCACTACTGATTCCCTCATTTGAGATGCAAAATCCATTGTTGAATGGTGTTCTTCAGTAAGAGGGAACAAGAACTTGTGAAGACCAATCACACGAGAAAGGACATGTACATAGATATGTTTGGGAGGTGTTCGATGTAGATCGATCACAGTGGTATGAATGCAAAAAATTCAAGAGCACTCGTGGATTCCATTCAGTTAGAACATCCGACAATGCAATAGTTGGAATATGGATGAGAAAACTCTTTTGCTTCTATGGTCCATGTAGTAGTAATGAATGGGATGATTGTGAATCGAAAGAATGGTTGATAGATGGGATCGTTTGTCACTCCACATTGGTATACATATAACTATGGAATTATCCCAATTGAAGTAGGACCAATCAAGCATCTCAACAGATTATGATCATATCTTAGATCTCATACTACCGGGTTCGTTGAATCCTTCTATTATATTTTGAATAACTAGAATGAATGTTTTATGATTTGGTCATTAAGTGGACTCACATTTTGGCACTCCATTTTTTGCAGGGAACATATACGCAGCGGTTTCCCCAAGAGATAATAAATGGGGCACTAATTATTGGCTGACATGATGCTTAGAGGGAAATCATATCCTCATGCGATTAGTAATAGACTTTGAAGGAATTAAATTTCTGATTGGGTCGATGGTTATTAAAGGAGAATATCTGACACAGGATGAAAGAACATGAAATAAAGGTGGTTATGTATTTCAAGATTATAAACCAGGTCAATTTGTATACCACTTTACAAACTTGGTTATTGGTACAAACCTCCAAATACAAACAATGCCAAGAAAGAACTCATCAAAGGTACGATACTTCTTGCCTTACTCTAAGCACGAGAAGTTAATGGAAACCGTCAGTATTAGAAGTGATCTCGATGGTCTACTTGAATGACCATATAGGTATGTAAAGCGAATAATTTTGGCTTCATTTTGACTGTTGTTAAAATATTTGTAATGATTTTAAAATATACCCTGCCTTAAAATATACCCATGCCATGCCTTGTTTTTCCATGCCTTGCCTTGCCTTGCCTTGCCTTCACTTGCCTTGCCTTGCCTTCACTTGTCTTGCCTTTCTTTGCCTTCACTTTCCATGACATGCCTTGACTTGCCTTGCCTTTCCATCCCATCAATTGCCTTGCCATCACTTGCCATGCCATGCCTTCACTTGCCTTGCCTTGCCTTCACTTTCCTTCCAAGCTATGTCTTTCCATACCATGTCATTCCTTTCCATGCCATGCCTTTCCATACCATTGCATGACTTTCCATGCCATGTCTTTCCATACCATACCATGCCTTGCCATGCCTTCACTTTCCTTTCCTTTCCTTTCCATTCATGCCTTCCCTTGCCTTGTCATTCATGCCTTGCCTTGCCATTCATGCCTTGTGTTTCCTTTCCTTGTCATTCATGCCTTACCATGCCTTCACTTACCATACAATGCCTTTGTTAGCTTGTTAGCTCGGTAGGTACTCTGCGTGTGTGTCTTGTATGTGGAAGTAACCTTGTACCTACACTACTAGACACTTAACTTTGTAATAGGTTTTTATAAAGTTGTGATAAAGTGGTTCTTTTATTAAAGTGACTTTTTAATAATGTGTAACTTCTAATATTAAAGTGACTTTATTTCATAAAGTGCACTTATGTTATAAAGTGAAAATGTACTTTAATATTTTAATGTGATTTATTTTGGAGAGAATGAATCATGACCCCTGATCTTGTAAAGGCAAGATTAGATCTTGGCCATTAGATCTAGGGTTGGAGTAGGTGAAGGGTCACTTTCAGATTATAAGAGAATGCATTGGGTAGTGTGCACGATACAATGAGAAGAGTTTGAGAGAGATTTTCGAGAGAGCTTGAGAGAGGAAAGAGGGAAGCAAGGAGGGCACATTTCCCAAGAGAGAAATTTTTGTTTTGTGAGTGTTGTAATTTACTGCTATGTTGGAGGTCGTGTTGTATGGATCTGTACAGTCCACACAACAAGGGAAAGAGGTCACAAAAATCAAGGCATTGTTTGGCACACCTTTCAAGGCTATTTTGGAGGAATTTTCTTGCTGTAGTAGGGTCATACAAAGTTGTCCGTACATCATATTGACACTATTTTCGAGGTGTTGTTTTTTCTAGGTGGGTTTTATAGCAGTACGAACTTGGCATGCTTTTCAAGGAAGAAATTTGGAGGGACAATTTAGGTGTTGTAAGTGGTTTTCGCTTGGCTGGAAATTGTATTGTTGTTGTTGATATATCTTTCCTGAGGCTAATAAAATCTCTCTTTCTTTAGGTTTCCCCACATTGGGGTTTTCCCTACATTGCCTATGTTTTTGAGTATTTCATGGTTGAATGGTTGTTGCTCATTTTGTTTATTCTGCTACAAATTTCTTAGCAATGTGTATTTATGCTTATGGTAATTTTAGAATGTGGGTTTAGACATTTCATATTTCATAGAAGACAATTATCTCTAGGTTGCTAAGTGGATGACATAACTTAGTACTTGTTGATTTTGTCATTTAAATTTCTACATGGTATCAGAGCTTGGTCTCTGAGTGACAGTGAGCAGTGAGATTTTTGGGCAAGTTTGAAGGGGAAAATCTGTTGTTTGTTTTTCCTTTGAAAAGTGGCAGGGAATATGGATGCATTCATTATATTTGAGGATCGGTTGGATGAAATTTCCAACTATTTGCAGTGGAAGGTCAGGATGTCAGTCGTTCTCAAGGAGAACTAGATTAATAACTATGTCGGTTCTATTATTGTAGCCCCCACAACAGATCATGTTTCTTTGGATTTTCATGAAGTAAAGGAGGCCAAAGCTCAGAGGATTATTCTGGATGGGGTGAAGTACCATCTTATTCCACACTTGGATGAGAAGAAGACATCCAAAGAGATGTGGGATGCACTTGAGAATTTATTTGAGGTGAAGAATGAGAACCAAAAGATGGCCTTTAACGATAAGTTGCATGATACCAAGACGGGTAAGGGGGAGAGTGTGTCTTCTTATCTTACCCGGGTAGCTCAAGTGAAAGATGAGCTGGCTGCAGTTGGGGAGGTCATATCGGATTTAGAGTTGGTGAGGATAGCCTTGAAAGGCTTCACCAAGGAATGGGAAGTCTTCGTGAAGTGTGTGATGGGTCATGAGAATCTTCCATATTGGAGCAGATTGTGGGACAATTTCAATCAGGAGGAGATCCTGGAGGGATCTCATAGCAGTGGACAGAAGGAAGAAAGAGATGAGGAGAATGTTGCTCTTGCTGCAAAGAGACAGAAGAAAGGAAATTATGGGAGGGACTTAATTAAAGTCATATGTTATTGTTGTAACCAGCTTGGGCACCTTGCTTCTCAGTGTCTTGAGAAGAAGAAGAAGAGGAAGGAATTTTAGGGGCCTGATACAACTACTACATTATCCATGGAGGAGTTTTCTTCCAAGTTTGATAAGGATTTTTCTTTGGTTACTCTAGTATCCAATGTCAGTAGTGGAGGATTTGGGGGTGATATCAGATGGATTGTTGACAGTGGAGCCTCTTGTCACATGACGAGAATCTGGCGAGTATTCCTTATTATCAAAGAGATAGGTCTTGACTGACTGGTGGAGAGTGAAGGAGGTATGGCGAGAGTTGTACATGGATTTGGAAGGGTTAGATTCCGACTCGAGTATGGAGGATTCCTGGAGCTTGATGGAGTTCTTTTTGTTCCAGGGTTTAGGGTTAACTTGCTCTCAGTCTTAGCCTTGGAGAATGATGGATATTGTACATTGTTCAAGAGGGGACATGTACTTATCTACAGGGAGGGAGCAGACCCGATGGAACCACAACTGATTGGTGATTGGTTGGACATGTTGTACATGTTGCATGGACAACCTTCAAGATATGATTCAACGTCGGATGAGTAGTAGGAGGCTCCTGAGACTATGATGGGCCCAAGGATTCTTTCTTGCATTCTGAGAGAAGAGAGGGAGTCTCTTCTGAGCACTGGTAGGAGTCTCAACTAGTGTGATTGAATCGATGCTTAAGGTGGATTGGATTCTCCTAGGAGCTTAGGGTTCATAGTAGCTATCAAGAGGATGTCTTCTGGTTCGAGTTTTGTGCAGGTGTTGAGGATGGCTCCAGGTTCAAAGGGAGCTCCTACTGAGTACAGTGTGATGGGATAGGATGGTGGAGATGGAAATGAGTACATCCCTCGCTAAGAGGGAGTGTTAGATTTTTATCTCAGGAGGTACTCTACATGTGTGTCTTGTATGCGGAAGGAATCTTGTACCTACACTACTAGACACTTGACTTTGTAATAGGTTTTTATAAAGTTGTGATAAAGTGGTTCTTTTATTAAAGTGACTTTTTAATAAAGTGTACCTTCTAATATTAAAGTGAATTTATTTCATAAAGTGCACTTATGTTATAAGTGAAAATGTACTTTAATATTTTTAAGTGATTTATTTTGGAGGGAATGAATCATGACCGTTGATCTTGTAAAGGAAAGATTATATCTTGGCCATTAGATCTAGGGTTGGAGAAGGTGAAGGGTCATGTTCATATTATAAGAGAATGCATTGGGTAGTGTGAAAGATACAATGAGAAGAGTTTGAGAGATATTTTCGAGAGAGCTTGAGAGAGGAAAGAGGGCAGCAAGGAGGGAACATTTCCCAAGAGAGCTTGGGCACATTTCCCAAGAGATAAATTTCTATTTTGTGAGTGTTTTAATTTACTGTTGTGTTGGAGGCCATACTGTATGGATCCATACAACAAGGGAAATAGGGAATGAAAATCGAGGCATTGTTTGGCACAATTTTCGAGGATGTTTTAGAGGATTTTTCTTGCTGCAGCAGGGTCGTACATATCTGTCCGTACAACATATTGACACTATTTGTGAGGTTCTATTTTTTCTAGGTGGTTCGTACAACAGTATGGACTTGGAACACTTTTTAAGGAAAAAATTTGGAGGGACAATTTAGGTGTTGCAAGTGGTTTTCTCTTGGCTGGAAATTGTATTGTTGTTGTTGATATATCTTCTCTGAAGATAATAAAATATCTCTCTCTCTTTGGGTTTCCGCACATTGGGGTTTTCCCTGGCATTGCCTATTTTTATGAGTATTTCATGGTTGAATGGTTGTTGTTCATTGTGTTTATTTCACTGTAAAATTGCTTAGCAATGTGTATTTTTACTTATGGTAATTTCTGAATGTGGGTTTAGAAATTTCAAAGTTCATAGAAGACAAATATCTTTAGGTTTCTAAGTGTATGACAAAACTTAGTACTTTCTGATTTTGTCATCTAAATTTATACAAACTTCCCATGCCTTGCCTTGCCATGCCATGTCATTCCATGCCATTCCTTGCATTGACTTGCCATACCTTTCCATGACTTGTCTTTCCTTGCCATGCCATGAATTTCTTTCACTTGTCTTGCCTTCACTTGCATTTCATTCACTTGCCTTTCCTTGCCTTCACTTACCATGCCATGCCTTCCCATGCCTTTCCTTCACTTTCCTTGCCTTGCCTTCCCTTCACTTTCCTTGCCTTCACTTGCCTTCACTTGAATTTCCTTGTCTTTCCTTCACTTGCCCTACCTTTCATTTCCATCCATTTCCTTTCCATGTCATGCCTTGCCTTTCCTTTCCATGCCATGCCTTGCCTTGACATGCCTTCATTGACCAAATTTCACTATTCCTTCATTGACCAAATTGCACTATGCATTTCTTTCATTTGCCTTGCCTTCACTTTCCTTGCCTTGAATTTACTTGCCTTTCCTTCACTTTCCATACCATGTCTTCCTATGCCTTTCCTTTCCATGCCATGCCATGCCATGCCTTGCCTTGCCTTCACTTTCCTTGCCTTGCCTTTTCATTCCATTCCTTTCCATTCCATGCCATGCATTTCCTTTCCATGCCTTTCCCGTCCTTGCCATGCCTTTCCATTTCATGCCATTCCATGCCTTGAATTTCCTTTCCATGCCTTGCTTTCACTTTCCTTGCCTTCACTTGCCTTGAGTTTCCTTGACTTGCCTTGCCTTCACTTTCCATGTCATGCCTTCCCATGCCTTTCCTTCACTCACCTTGCATTCACTTTCCTTGTCGTTGATGCCTTTCCTTGACTTGCCTTGCCATTCATTCACTTGCCTTTCCTTCCCTTGCCTTGCCATTGATGCCTTTCCTCACCTTACCTTGCCATTCATTCACTTGCCTTTCCTTCACTTGACTTTCCTTCACTTGCTTTCACTTTCTTTGCCTTGTAATTCATTGCCTTTCCATGCCTTTCCATGCATTTCCTTTCCTTACCATGCCTTGCCTTTCCATGACTTCATTGACCAAAACCCTAGTAAGGCACTATGCCTTCATTGACCAAATTTCACTATTCCTTGCTTTCACTTTCCTTTCCTTCACTTTCCTTGCCTTGCCTTCACTTTCCATGCCATGCCATCGCATGCCTTTCCTTACCATGACATGCATTTCCATGCCTTTCATTGCCTTCACTTTCCTTGCATTGCCTTGTCATTCCATGCCTTTCCTTTCCTTGCCTTGCCTTGTCATTCCATGCCATGCCTTACCTTGCCATGCCTTGCCTTGCCTTGTCATGCCTTTCCATTCCATGCCTTCACTTTCCTTGTCTTTCCTTAACTTGCCTTGCCTTGCATTCACTTGCCTTGCCTTCACTTTCCTTGCCTTACCTTGACATTCATGCCTTTCTTTGCCTTGCCATTCATTTCCTTGCCATGCCTTGTCATGCCACACCCTGCCTTGTTTTCACTTGCCTTGCCTTCACTTGTCTTTCCTTGCCTTCAATTTACTTTCTTTCACTTTCCATGACACGCCTTCCCATGCCTTTCCTTCCCATGACTTCACATACCATGCCTTTCCATGCCATACCATGCCTTGCCTTCACTTGCCTTGCCATGTCTAGCCTAACAAGGTGTTAAATTGTCAAACATATGTAAGAAGCACTAAGAAAAACCCTATGTAATGGTTTTTCAATGGATGGAATAAGCACTGAGCCAACATATTTAATAATCATTGAGCAAAACATATGTAATAAGAGCTGAGAAACTAGCCTCTTCAAGTCGTTCAGGGACATGTGGCCAATTTGGTCTGGGGGCATAAAATCCAAATCGATCGGCATAATGCAGTTCCGTAAGCTCCCACAAGTCTATTTGGCCAAGGCCCATGTGACTACACTACCCACAAATGCCGACACAATGTTCTTTAAAATCAACCTCCTCTTCAGAAATTGCACTACGCCTCATTGACCAAAACCCTAGTGTCAAAGATACTCCAAAATCTGTTTTCCGGTGGATGGAATGAAAGCAGAGGGCACCCCCTAGATGAAAATCACTTCTTCAGATCCAATGCAACTGGTGTTTCTCTCATCTGAGTCTTGTTTTGAGTTTTATCATGAGTTGCAACTCGCCTCTTCATGCCATTCAGGGACATGTGGCCAATTTGGTCCGGGGGCATAAAATCCAAACCGAGCGGCATAAAAGAGTTTTGTAATCTCCCACAAATCTATTTTTCCAAGGCCCACATGACTACACTACCCATAAATTCCCAACACTCTGTTCTTGAAAATCGACCTCCTCTTCAGAAATTGCACTATGCCTCATTGACCAAAACCCTAGCATCGAAGATACTCTAAAAAATGGTTTTCCAGTGGAGGGAATGACAATGGAGGGCTGATGAAACATGGCACTCCAGATCCAATGAAACTAACGGTTCTCCCATCCGAGTCTCGAGATGTGTTTTATCACGAGTTTCTACTTGCCTCTTCAATTCATTCAGGGACATGTGGCCAATTTGATCCGGGGGCATAAAATCCAAACCGTGCAACATAACAGAGTTATGTAAGCTCCCTCAAGTCTATTTTTCCAAGGTCCACGTGACTAGACTACCCACAAATGCCTGACACAATATTACTGAAAACCGACCTCCTCTTCAGAAATTGCACTATGCCTCATTGACCAAAACCCTAGTGTCATAGATACTCCAAAAAATATTTTTTTGTTGGATAGAATGATAGTAAAGCCCCCCCAGATAAAATATGATGCTTGGGATCCAATGCAACTGACGGTTCGCCCATCCGAGTCTTGGTTTGAGTTTTATCGTGAGTTGCAATTCGCCTCCTCAAGCCATTCAAGGACATGTGGCCAATTTGGTCCGGGGGCATAAAATCTAAACCGAGAAAAATAATAGAGTTTTGTAAGCTCCCACAAGTCTATTTGGCCCATGCTCATGTGACTACACTACCCACAAATTCCAAACATATTGTTCTTGAAAATAAACCTCCTCTTAAAAAATTGCACTATGCCTCATTGACCAAAACCCTAGTGCCGGAGATACTCCAACAAATGATTTTTCGATGGATGGAATGAGAGCGGAGCCCCTCCCCTAACTAAAACTCGGTGCTACGGATCCAATGCAACTGACAATTTTCCCATCCGAGTCTCGATTTGAGTTTTATCGCAAGTTGCAACTCGCCTCCTCAAGCCATTCGAGGACATGTGGCCAATTTGGTCTGGGGGCATAAAATCCTAACCGAGTAGCATAAAAGAGTTTTGTAAGCTCCATAGAGGTCAAGTATAAGTGGAATACAAGGTAGATATATATTCCTTGCAAGTCAAGTAATTGTTGCCCCACATGTATAGTACTTATCCGGATGATTGTACCTGCCCGAGACACAAGAAAATACACTTTGCAATGATATATGTTAGTTGAATCAACAAGTTAAGCTTGATGTCCCTAATTTGCAGCAATAGATAACAATATATATCAACAAGAAAATCTTACTATAATCTTCTCAATAAGTGCTAGAGATCAAGCATAAACTAAAAGAGAAAGACTAGCTAAACTCAAGATGAAAAGCCAATATTCTAGCACAAAAGATAAGGTTGTTGTATATACTTGTCTGCAACAAATTATATCATCCTTATGGATGTAACATTCAATGTATTACAACAAGAAAATCACCCACTAAAATCCTCTCAAACTTTGCCAAGGAGAGTAAGTGTGCAAACTTTGAGCAAAATCCAATGGTTGATAAGAGAGTTATTCAAGAAAATGAGTTAGGGTTTCTGCAGCCCTAATGGCTAAGGATGAAATTTTGTAACAACAACAAGAAGCAATCCCTTTATGGGGATGCCCTAGTGGCTGTGAGGTTCCCAAGGAAGAAGGAGTACAATCCACTTTGCAAGAAGTAAAAATGACCAAAAATCGCGTTCCCCAAGGCAATGATTTTATATCTCCAATGCAAAGAACTATGACTAGTGACTTTACTATTGGGTAAATGGAGTCAAATAAACAAGATCTAGAGAATCTACCTCCTTGGGAGTGTAAGCCCTTTTACTTCCCAAGGAAAGTTTCTCTAGCTAGGGTTTAGGCTAAGAGGGTGTATGCCCTTATACTTATCTTATAAAACCCTAGTGAAATCAATGATAGGAAGCATAAAATGATGAATATTATGGTGGGGGTGTATGACCTTATACTCCCCACCTAGTTCCTAGCACCAAAACCTTTACTTGAAACAAATGATAGCAAGAAAGTAAAATCCATACCAATTCAAGGGAAAATGTCAAGATAATCCACCACAATAGCAATAGATAAGCCTTCAAAGGCTAGCACATAACTTATTCCATCAACCATTCATAAGTATAGCCATAAAAAAGTGCAAAACAGATAAAAGAGCCTAGATAGCTGAAAATTTCAGATCAATTCCTCTCATAAGAGGGAGAGTTATGTTTTAAAATGATATCTTATGATCTCTATTTATACAAAATGTAGCTAACATAGTTTGTCCACAAATTAAGGAGTAAACCACAACATTAGGGGAAACCCTAATATTCCCCCCTTAACAAAGTAATATTAAACAATTCACTTAAAATTTCACTTTTTGCACAAATAAAACCCTAATTTAGAAGGACGTCACCCCTGTAGGGTGCGTTTTTCCACTTTGAGGAAGTTGTTGGTGTTGGAGAAGCATGGATAGGCCTCCAAAGGCCACATGTAAATCATCTAAGCACTATCATCATGGTGAAGACCCTATTCTCCTAAAAACGTTCATGTATCACAAGAGTGGCACCTCACCACTATGCCCTAGCCCCAAAAGCATGACATCAAGCTAAAAAATAAGACATTTTTCCCTTCCTGGGAAAATTGTTTGGCAAGTGAGGGTTGGGATAGGTCATCCAAGTCATCATCAAGGCCTTCCAAGTTTTATCTCTCTCATCTGGCATGTGGGCCCCTGACATCCAACCTGTGGGCTTATATCCCCATGGAAGACCAAGCTAGGCTTGTTTTCCCCAAAATGTCCACCAACTAGGTCCTGCAAAGACTAATGAGAACTCCCTCCAAGGATCTCAAGTCATAACATCATGATAAGTGAATCCAATCAATAAATAATCCATGTAAGCATGTGCATCATAGATCACTATATAAAACAATTAACAACTCAAAGACATTATGCGACTTGTTAAGCTTGAATATGGGAGGGTTGATGAGGTGTCCTATTGGGTAGATATTTCCCTAGGACAAGGAGAGTTTCGAAGAGATCCCTCTCTAAGCCATGTAAAATGGATGAAGTGGTTGGGGTCAAGACTCAATGGGCATAGGGATCATGACATACAATAGGTCGTAGTGTCTCATTCATGGGTGCCTTTGTTGAGGGTGTGTGGTACCTTCGTCCACAATGCACATGATAGGTCGGCTCGTGATGAGACCTCTTATCCTTCAACTAACCTTTCAATCATTCTTTTATATATTGTGGGCCCCCTTTACTCAAAGATAAGTGTTTCATTTCTTTCTTGGGTGATCCCTGGGCGAATCATTTGGAAGTTTTATATAAGGATTTTATCTTTTACCCAACAACAACCCCTCTGGGCCTTTAGCCCCTTCCTCCCATGGAATGAGGGACAACTCCTTCTTGGGTCAATACACCCTAAAATCCAAAGAGATAAGGAAATGGATGGGAACAATGATGGAAAGTGGTAAGTATGGTCGGGAATGATACAATGGTTCATTAAGGGAGTTCCTAGTAGAAAACCCATTCCCAAAGAAGACCACTTACTAGGGAAAAATGTAAACCACCAAGGTGAAGCAGGGAAAAAGGAATAATGTCCAAGTATATATAATGAAATCTAGAGAATTCTATGATACACCATAATCAAATGGCTTGAATGTTGAAATGATGCTCACCATAATATTGACTTGTACCTGATGGAGCAAGGCACCGCCTTTCAGAAGCAAGTTGGTGTGGTGGATGCCATATGAAAACCTGTGACCATCTGTGGTGGTGAGTGAGTTTTCCATCTATGCAAATGGTAGTGTTGGTCATGTAGTCTCTCGACACTACATATCTACAACCTGAGGGCCTCAAGACATAATCTCCTTAGTTATCCACAAAATGGGGATAACATTTGGCTCCTACTTGGGGACATGTGCTTGCATGTATAGTGCATGAGAACCACAATGTAACGTCTCTCGACCACCCACAGGCTGAGGAATTCCACTCCAGAGAAATATCTCATGCTCTAATACCATTTGGTAACATCCCCAGCCTTAAACAGGTCGAACCATGCTACTTTAGGGAACACTTTCGTTCTCCTATTGCAGAACATATGGTAACATACCCAGTATTCAACTGAGCTATGCCACATAAATTTTCTCTTCAAACTGTATGCAACTTAGACATATACATAAAACACTCTTGCGGAAGCTTAACATATAAATGTAAACAAACAATTACATTCTGTAATATACGATTTCATACCAAAATAACAGTAAACACATATATGCAGCATATACATGGAAATATCCATAAACATACAGGAAATTATAATAACATATATGATAAACCGTAACATAAGCACGTAAATAAAAATGCAGCATATAATTTTATCATATGATTGGTACTTATCTTGGAAATATTGTCACCAACTGCGTACAGACCGTCCATGAAACTCCCAGCCTTAGAGTACACTGTTCATCATTCTCAATAGTGAGTCACCCTCGAGCTGGGACTGAAATCCACCCGGGTAAAGGGGTTCCTAACCAGGATAAGGTTCATAAACAATAGGAAAGACTTTGTCTTAGGTGCTCACTCAACTAACAGCCTACAACCTCTCATTCCCCACATGATTTTCCCACCCAAGGAAGTGTGCCCCTTCTCTGCTCAGCAGTCCCTTGGCTGCCGCACTTCCCTTGCAGGGCTTAAGCAATAGGCCGGACAAGAAGTCTCTGAGAACTATAACTGTAGTTTATCACCTTCGGGAATCAATCCCCAATAATTCTCTCGCTTGAAGAATTTCTCACTCGACTAACAACCTGCCTCTTCAGTTTCCCATGGGCCTGACAACCCGCTTCTTCAATCCCACTCCCAAGATAACCAGGTACACCAACTGGAATGGTTAAGGAATAGGCTCAGATACAGTGAAATGGATGTCTCAAGGATAACGGACTGCGTGAATGAAAATGGTCATGGAATCACTGACTGAATAATTGAGTGATGGAAGGAATCATCGTGAAACTGATCGTGAAGTATGATGAGAATGATCCTGAAAAAGTCATCAAATGACCTAAGTCTACACAATATGAATTCATGTCCCCAACTTGACACTTGTCATATCAGAAGTTACTTTGGTCCACTTGTCCCCAACTTTAGAACTTAGGATAAAATAATTATCCATACTTTATGCTTTAGGAAATATTAATATAATATTCCCTTTTGGCTTAAGCTCTCTAGCTTAGTCCTTTCCCTTGAATTTTGTCCCTCCCTTTCCCTAACTGATGAAGTTCAGTCCCCCATCTCTTTTATCGTGGTCAGTCTACGCGAAGCGATGTATTTTATATTAATCATGAGACATATACAAAATAGGCGCATTGGCCTTTAACATCTAGGTGCTCCGACCTAATACCAAAACATACGCATCCCATCTTATAATAATTGGCTCACCAACCTATAACACATCTCATATAGACGAGGCTCACTGACCTCCACACTGCGTGCACTTTAGTTACTGTGCGCGGTATCCGTGAATGTGTACACTACATCTTTTTACTATGTAGTTCATGTGCGCACTATGCCATGGGAGGTGCATTACAAAATGATGTCAAAACATCTCACCAGCTTAAGTACACTTACAATTAGGTTCGGTTGAGGAATATTACAATCCCCTCCCCTTATTTATGCACTACCCTCAGTGCATCAGACACCCATATACAATAGCGTTTTCAAAAATCTTCAAAAAGATGTGGGTATTATATCCGCATTGCATCCTCATGCTCCCAAGTAGCGTCCTCAGGACTGTACCAAGTCCATTGGACCTTTATAATCCCTATGGCTCGGTTCTGGAGCTACTTGACTTTCCGGTCCAAAATGCGCACCGGATGCACTTGAAAAGTGCCTTCTTGATCCACCTAAATCACATTCCATTCAATAACATGATTAGCATCAAGTATATATTTCTTTAGCAATGATACATGGAAGACATTATGAACAGACATAGATCCAAGCAATGCAATCATATAAGCAATTGGACCAATCCTCTCTAGGATTTTAAATGGCCCACAAAATCTGGCTGCCAACTTGGCGCAGCTTCCCAGCTTCAGGAAACTCCTGTTAGCTTTCACTTTCAGGAAAACATGATCACCCATTTTGAATTCTATGTGGGTTCTCTTCTTATCGGCATAAATTTTTTGTCTGTCTTGGGCAGCTTTTAAATTCTTCTTAATTTTTATCATTTGGTCCTCCATCTCCTTGAGAAACTATGGCCCAACTATTGTTCTATTAGCAGGATTATCCCAACTCACTGGAGTATTGCACTTTCTATCATAAAGTACTTCAAATGGGCTCATCTTCAACGATGCCTGATACCCATTGTTGTAAGCAAATTCTACCAAGTGTAGGTAGTCTTCCCATTTCGATGGTTTTTCCATCACATACATTCTCAGTATATCTTCTATCACTTTGTTCACCCTCTCTGTCTGTCCATCAGACTCTGGATGATAAGTTGTACTAAAGTTCAGATTCGTTCCGAATCCTTTGAACAATCATTTCCAGAAATTCGAGGTGAATTTTGGGTCTCTGTTGGACACAATTGTTTTAGGAATTCCATGCAATTGTGCCACTTCCTTCATGAAAATATCAGCAACATATGTTGCCTTGTGATTAGTTTTCAGTGGAATAAAATGGGCAGCTTTCGTAAGCTTTTCCACCACCACCATGATCGAATCATGCAACTTGCATGTTCTGGGCAATCCCGTAATAAAATCCACTGTCACCACTTCCCACTTCCATTCAGGAATGGGTAAGGGTTGCAGCAACCCTGTTGGGTGCCTATTCTCAGCTTTAACTTTTTTGGCATTCCATACATGTAGCGATGTATTCAACAATCTCTCTCTTCATACCTAGCCAAAAGTAATGACTCTTGATCGCTACCACAGTTTTCTGATATCCAGGGTGCCCTGCATAAGGAACATTATGCATCTCATGCAAAATCATACATTTCAAGTCCTGGACATTTGGAACAAAAATTATGTTCTTGTACAATAGTATTCCATCTATTCCCAAATTATAATTATCCACCTTTTGTGGCATCTTACCCTGTTGTAGCATTGCTACCAATTCTCTGTATTGCAGATCAACATTTGCATCCTTCATAATTTTTCTTTTAATATCAGTTTGATACATGCTAATGGATGTATCATGTAATTCATGCACCTTCTTGTTGAGTGCATCAACCACTTTATTCTCTTTCCCCTAGATATGCTTTATATCAAAGTCATATTCTCTTAGAAATTCTAACCATCTGCCTTGCCTAGCATTTAGATTTGGCCGATCAAATAAATATTTCAGACCATTGTGGTTTGTTCTTAGTTCAAACCTCTTCTCCATGAGGTAGTGTCTCCATTTCCTCAAGGCATGCACTATGGCTGCAAACTCCAAATCATGAATGGCATAGTTTCTTTCATGATCTTTCAACTTCCTTGATTCGTAACATATGACAAACCCATTTTGACTAAGGATTCCACCAATTCCTTCATTACATGCATCTGTCCATACAATGAAGTCTTCATTTGGGTTTGCAATCCTTAATATTGGAGCACTTGTAAATAATTGTTTCAAGTGTTGGAAACTCTTCTCTCAATCCAGTGTCCACTAAAACTTCACTCCCTTTCTTTGCAAGGAGGTGATTGGGTGTGCAATCTTTGAGAATCCTTCAATAAATCTTTTGTAGTAGCCTGCAATACCCATGAATGATATCACCTCTGTCACATTCTTTAGCGTTGACCATTCTCTAATGGCCTCTGTCTTCTCAAGATCCACTGCTATCCCATCCTTTGAAATGATATGCCCCAAATAATGAATTTGTTTATGATAAAATGAGAATTTGCTCAATTTGTCATACAAATGATGCTCCCTTAATAATTGCAACACCATCCTCAAATGATGTTCATGCTCTTCCTCTGACTTAGAATATATAAGAATGTCAACCAAAAAGACAATGATAAACTTGTCCAAATATTCTCGGAAAACACCATTCATTAAGCACATGAAAACAGTTGGTGCATTTGACATCCCAACTGGCACCACTATGAACTCATAATGACCATACCTTGTCCTGAAGGCAGTCTTGTTGATATATTCTTCTTTAATCTTTACCTAATGGTAACTTGATATGAGATCTATCTTTGAAAATATCTTTGCATCCTTCAATTGATCAAAGAGATCATCAATCCTTGGCAGAGGATATTTGTTCTTAACAGTCACTTTATTCAACTGACTAATGTCAATGCACAATCTTAGTGTTCCATATTTATTTCTCACAAACAAGACTGGGGCACCCCAAGGTGACACACTTGGGCGTATATACCCCTTCTTCAGAAGTTATTCAAGCTGCATTTACAACTCCTTCAACTCTGGTGTACTCATTCTGTAAGGAGTCTTTGATACTGGCACTGCTCCAGACATTAAATTTATAGAGAAATCAATGTCTCTCCACGGGGGTATTCCGGGTACCTCCTTGAACACATATTCAAAATCTTCCAGTACTGCATAATCCTCCAAATTTGGCACCTTATCTCTAGGTGTCTCCGCCAAATGAGATGCAATTATTTGACACCCTTTTCTGTAACATTTCTTCAGCTGCAATGCTGAAATTTCTCTAATGGTTACTTCCCTGGGAATTCCCTGTACTTTCCTTAGCTTCCCTTCCTCATCCATACAAGTAAAAAAAAAATTGTGATAGTCTAAGAGATTATGATTTTGGTCCAACCAATCCATCCCAATTAGATAGTCATAGGAACCTAAAGGCAAGATGTTTAAATCTTCCTTGGTGTTCAGTCTATTCATGTCTATGAGGCATGACTTAACCATCTCATTAACTTTTCTTCTAGCTCCTGTAGCCAGCTACACCAACTAGGATTTCCCATGCTTGCTTCTTGGCAATTGCAAACTTTCCACCATCTTAGGGTCTATATAACTATGACTATCTCCTGAATCAATTAAAATAACGATGGTTTGGTTGTTGATCATACCTTCCACTTCAATCATGTGAGACTGATACTATGCTTTCTTTTTGTCTAGGGCTGCATAAATCCTTGGCACATATATTCCCATGTCCTCCATTGTTTCAACTTGTTTTACATTGTGAACAACCCTACCTTTTTCACCTCTGTGAGGACAATCTCTGAACCTATGATCTCCTTTACAACCCCAACATTGAATAGGTGGATGCCTTGGCCTTTGACTCCATGTGTCAATCATTCTGGGTTCTTTAGGCGTTTGTTGTCCTTGTGGATTATTTCTGAAGAATGGTGGCTTAGCTCCCTTCTTTCTTCCTCTGATCCATCTTGAATTTTTTATTGTCTTCCCAAGCCTTTTGGAAAGATGGCCTTGCTTTCTGCTAATCATATAGGCATTTAGCTCGCCTTATGGTCTCTTCTAATGTATTGGGATCATCATACTGTATTTTGTCACTGATGAACGATGGAAATCCACTCAAATACCTTTGAATTTTTATTGTCTCAACCTTGATTAATAAGACATACTTCAACAGTTCTAGAAACATTCTCTCATATTCATCTATGGTCATACTTCCAAGCTTGAGTTCAAAGAACTCTTTCATTTTCTTGTCATAATATCTCTTAGTCAAGTATTTCTTCTCAAAATACTTCTTGAATTCCCTCCAAGTAACACTTTTCTCATTAATGTGTTGCACCTACACAAGTTGATCCTACCACATGGAGGATTTTCCCTGGTATTTGAAATGGATTGAGTCAGTGTAGTATTGTGATGTGCCAACCTAGTGCTGTGATGAGGTATCATTTTTACTGATACATATTTGATGCAAATGATGATAGCATTCTTTCGAGAATGATGATGTTTCCGATGAAGAAAACTTCCAATGACTCATAAATATGCCAACCAATGTTCCAAAATGATATTCACGATACTGTCCTCCTGATGCCACTGATGATGCAGACCTCTCTCTCCTAATGTTGTTGAAGAATACCCTTCTTGTTAAGGGGTGTGTTGAAATAATGTAACTGCAAAGAGTATTCTTATTATTATTGTTATTTTATTCATAGGATTAATCCCCATTGTGGATTAATCATGTCAGTAATTGTATTAGGACCAAATCCCCTTTTGCGGATTGGTCAATAAAAAAATGTAATAGGCAGAATAAGAAGTCGGCCCCATTAGTTATTATTGAGACCCAAAAACATAATAAAGGTGGGTTTACCCACCCAGATTGAGAAGTCGACCCTTCCAATGAAGAGACACTTCACATGTGCCAGACTTGTATATAGAGAGAGGCCAATGCCTCACTTTGACACACAACGCACTTGCTCATTCTTAAGAGGCAAGCTGCAACTTACCAATAGGAGAGATGGGGAAGAGTGGCACATCTTTTGGAGAGGACTATCTGTAATGGTTTGAGTTATCTCTTGACATTGTATTGGAAATTTATGATAAGGAAGTTTTTGTTGGGTTTTCTTCCCCTAGAGGGTTTCCCAGGATAAATGTTGTGTCTCTTGTGAATGTGTATTTCTCAGTGATCTTGTTCTTATGTTG
>ML803898.1:103927-118931 GCA_009831015.1 Picea engelmannii
ATGGAATTCCCATGGTAGGTCCCATGAGGCCATGGTTCCATCACTTAGCATAGAGCTTCAATGGAGTCCCCAGATGACACTAATGCTCATCAAAGGATGGAAAGGAGGAAAGAGGGAAAGGAAGGGTTCTAGGAAGGTGGAGTTGCCATATGAGATTCAAGATGATCTCATCAAGAAAAGTGGAAAGGGAACGTCCCTTGGGTGGAGTCTCCAAGCAAGCCAAGGGAAAGGCTTTGGGATAGCTTACCAAAGTGTCATTAGGGTAAAAGGAAGATTCAAAATATTCCTCGACAACAACACCAAAATGTTATAGCGCAAGTTTTAGGTTGGGAAAATTCTGACCCAACCCCAAAGCAAATACTACAACTTGGGAATCCTACACCCAATGTCACCTCGATGTAGGTCCCACACTTCAAGGGTGACTAGGTCACTCTAGGGAGGCAATCCCAGTGACCATAGGTGGATTGGGATGGTGATGGAGGGAAATGTAAGTGAATCCCTAAGAGGTCAAGTCTAAGTGGAATAAAAGGTAGAGAGAGATGCCTTGCAAGTCAAGTAATTACTGCCCCATAGGTATAGTACTTCTTCGGATGATTGTATCTGCCTGAAACACAAGAAAAGTTACTTTGCAATGATATATGTTTGTTGGATCAGCAAGTTAATCTTTCTTTCCCTAATTTGCAGTAGTAGATAACAATATATATGAGCAAGTAAATGGTACTATAATTTGTTCATTAAGTGTTAGAGATCAAGCAGAAAATACAAGAGAAAGACTAGCTAAACTCGAGATGAAAAGCCAATATTCTAGCACAAAATATATGGTTGTTGTAAATACTTGTCTACAACAAATTATATCATCCTTATGGATGTAACATTAAATGCATTACAAAAATAAAATCAGCCACTGAAATCCCCTCAAACTTTTCCAAAAAGTGTGCTAGGCCAAGGAGAGTAGGTGTGCAAACTTTGAGAAAAATCAAATGGTTGATAAGAGAGTTATTCAAGAAAATGAGTTAGGGTTTCTGCAGCCCTAATGGATGAAGATTCAATTTTTTAAGAGAAGCAAGAAGTATCCCCTTGATGGGCACACCCTAGTGGTTGTGAGGTGCCCAAGGCACAAGGAGTAAAATCCACTTTGCAAGAAGTAAAAATGACTGAAAATCACGTTTGCCAAGGAAATGATTTTATATCTCCAATGAAAAAAAGTATGACTAGTGCCTTTACTATTGGGTTAATGGAGTAAAATAAACAAGGGCTAGTGAAGCTACCTCCTTGGGGGTATAATCCCTTTTACTTCCCAACGCAAGTTTCTCTAGCTAGGGTTTAAGCTAAGAGGGTGTATGCCCTTATACTTCTCTTAGCAAACCCTAGTGAAATCAATGAGATGAAGCATAAAATGATGAAGACTATGGTGGGGATTTATGCCCTTATACTTCCCACCTAGTTCCTAGCACAATATCCTTGACTTGAAACAAATGATAACAAGAAAGTAAAAACCATACCAATTCAAGGAAAAATGCCAAGATAATCCACCACAATAGCAATAGATAATCCTTCCAAGTTTACCGCATCACTTCTTCCATCAACCATTCATAAGGATAAACATAAACTAGTGAAAAAGAGATAAAAGAGCCAAGATAGCTGAAAATTTCAGACCAAGTCTTCTCACAAGAGGGAGAGTTATGTTTTAAAATGAGATCTTATGATCTCTATTTATACAAAATGTAGCTAACAAAGTTTGTCCACAAATTAAGAAGCCGCATGATTAGGGGTCAAAAACCCTAATATTTCCCCCTTAACAAAGTAATCTTAAACAATTCACTTAAAATTTCACTTTTTGCACAAATAAAACCCTAATTTAGGAGGACGTCACCCCTTTAGGGGACATTTTTCCACTTTAAAGAAGTCGTTGGTGTTGGAGAAGCATGGGTAGGTCTCCAAATGCCACATATCAAGCATCTAAGAAATATCATCATGGTGAAGACCCTCTTCTCCTCAAAACGTCCAAGTGTCACAAGAGTGTCACCTCACCACCATGCCCTAGCCCCAAAAGCATGGCATCAAGCTAAAAAATAGGACGTTTTTCCCATCTTGAGAAAATTGTTTGGCAAGTGAGGGTTGGGCTAGGCCATTCAATTCATCATCAAGGAATTCCAAGTATGATCTCTCTCATCTGGCATGAAATCCCCTAGCATCTAACCCGTGGGCTTGTAGCGCCATGGAAGCCCAAGTTAGGCTTGTTCTCCTAAAACTGTCCACCAACTAGGTCCTGCAAAGACAAATGAGCATGCCCTCCAAGGATATCACATCATAACATCATGGTAGGTGAATCCAATCAATAGATAATCCATCTAAGCATGTGCATCAAATATCACTATATCAAACAATTAACAACTCAAAGAAACCATGTGACTTGTCAAGCTTGAATATGGGGGGGTTGACAAGGTGTCCTATTGGGTAGATATTTCCCTAGGTCAAGGAGAGTTTCCAAGAGATCCCTCTCTAATCCAAGTAAATTGGATGAAGTGGTTGGGGTCAAGACTCAATGGGAATAGGGCTCATGACATACAAGGCATCGTAGGGTCTCATTCATGGGTGCCTTTGTAGAGGGTGTGTGGTACCTTCGTCTGGAATGCACTTTTTCCAAGCCTATCAATTGCATTTTATATTTCTTTCTTTATTTTATTTCAATATAGAAAAATGAGAATTTGAAGGTCACTTGCCTGGCGTGGTGACCAGATGATGGCAATGTCACCCACAAAAACCTAATGGAAATGAGAAGGTAGGTTCGTGATGAGACCCCCTTTTTCTCAGCCATGCAACTAAGAGCCATTGCCCTAGTTTGGTGACCAGATGATGACAATGTCATACCACTATATATCCATGTACATGATAGGTCAGCTCGTGATGAGACATCATATCCTTCAACTAACCTTTCAAGCATTCTTTATTATATTGTGGGTCCCCTTTACTCAAATATAAGTGTTTCATTGCTTTCTTGGGTGATCCATGGGTGAAGGATCTGGAAGGTTTATATAAGGATTTTATCTTTTACCCAACACCAAACCCTCTGGTCCTTTATCCCCTTCTTCCCATAAAACGAGGGACAACCCCTTCTTGGGTCAATACACCTAAAATCCCAAGAGATAAGGAAATGGAGGGGAATAATGATGGAAAGTGGTAAGTATGGTCGAGAATAGTACGATGGTTCATTAAGGGAGTTCCTAGTAGAAAACCCATTCCCAAATAAGACCACTTACTAGGGCACAATGTCAACCACCAAATTGAAGTAGGGAAAAAGGCATAATGTCCAAGCATATATCATGAAATCTAGAGCAATCTAAGATACAACATAATCAAATGGATTGAATATTGAAATGATTCTCACCATAATACTGACTTGTACCTCATGGAGCAAGGCCCACTGCCTTTCGGAAGCCAGCGGGTGTGGTGGATTCCATCTGCAAACCTGTGACCATATGTGGTCGTGACTGGGTTTTCCATCTATGCAAAGGGTATTTTTGTTCATGTAGTCTCTCGACACTCCATATATGCAACCTGAGGGCCTCAAGACATAATCTCCTTAGTTATCCACAAAATGGGGATAACATATGGCTCCTACTTGGGGACATGTGCTCGCCTGTAGAGTGCATGAGAATCGCAACATATCATGGTAGACCTGTGGATGCAAGGAAACATAAAACTGTTAAGTGCAGGATAGCCTACTCATCCTTGTTCTCATATGATTAAAATTCAAAACCCACTAAACTAGAAAAATAAAATTTGACATTTAAAAAAAAAATTCTAAACTAAGCATGAAATCAATATGCAAGTAGAGTAAAATGAAAATGAAATGCATCTAAACTAGTATGATAAATAAACATGAAAATGCAGGGAATCAAGATGACTTACCTACTTACCTAGGGCCTTGGGGCCCTGAAGATCATGTGTTGGATGATGTCAAGTGAAGTCATACAACCAATGAAATCATTTGATCATCTCATCAAATTATCCCTATCCTTAATCATATAATACAACAAAGAAATGTCAAGCACATAATAATCATGAGTATAAACACACATATTCTCGATCATGAATTAAAACTCATGAATATGGAAGGGAGGGAGAAAATCCTACTGGAAAGAGAAAACATCAGCCTGATCATCTGGCCTGAAAGTGTAGCCACAATACTGATCAATCCATCTCTAAAGGGGATACTATATGTAGATGAAGTCTCATCTTCATCTGCGCATAAAGACTCACTTCTTGTCGAGGACTGAAAGGAAATGAGAGATCGGAAGAATACTGCATTGTCTATTGGAGAAGAGGTTAAGAGGTAAGGAATAGTTTCAGGTGTAGAAAATCACCGCCTCTTCCCCTGTGAATCTCCATAGAAATCTCCAAGATGAAAATAATTCCTCTTTGAAGAATGAACCTATGACTACTCTAAGGTGGCCATGTCCTGATATTCCTCAAAATATGAGCACAACAGTTGAAAGTCCTCATAAAACAAATATGCACCCTAAAAAGGGTATGTACCAAAGGATGACTGAAGATCACTCTGAGTTTGTTGTGACAAGTCATCCTCGAAGGGGCAGAACAAATATGTAACCATATCATCACCAGGATACCAAACATATGAATCATATACATATGAGGACCACTCCTCTGATGATGAAAACTCAACCCCCTCTACTTGAGATCTGTTACCCTCAATGTCATAAATGAGATCTCTATCAATACTGAAGCAACTCACATCCCATCTATGTCTCCCAACATGTATGAAATCATTAATGTGTAGACCGACCATGTCAAAGGGGTCTTGCACAATATCATTTGTATCATCGAGGCTAATTGTTTCTTAATCCTCGTGTGCAGGAGGAAGACAAGTTTGAACGGTCTCATCCTCATCAAGAAGGAGCAATGAAAATGATGTGTCAACATGTTGCGCTTCATCAAGATTTTTTTTTTTTTTCATGGGCATGCTCCTCCATCGCCTCTTCATCACACAAGGCTTGATTCTTAATGCAGAGTACTTTGCGTGCCCTTTCTTAGAAAGATCCGTTGCATCCAAGGGTTCCTCTAAAAACTCTTCACTTCCAAAGTCACAAAATAAGGATTCATCAATATCTTCAAAAGGATTATCACTTATCATGTTCTCTTATTTATGTGCAATAGGAACAAAGGCTTGGATGTCTTCATCAAATGGAAGTGTAGATATGAGCACTTCTTCTTCATCAAATGTCTCGTTCAAATTTTCTTCACCGGGATCTTCTTAAAGCTTGTTTTCATGAGTATGTTCTTTGAGCACTTCTTCATATATTGTCTCATCATTTATTGGAAAACTTTCTCTACAAAGAATGTGTTTGAACTCTTGAAAATCATCTTTCAAACTCTGAGTAGCTGACCAATAATGCCTAAGAAATTCTTCAATGAGTTCTGTATAAGAAAATACGCTCTTCAGATCACATAAGTTTGCAAGCCAATCCTTTTGACTTGATTCCAATGAATATACATAATTTTTCATTAGCACATCCTCATGTAGCACATCTAGGCTTGAAACATACTTCATATAATTGGCCACTACTAGAGCTGGATCACTATCAAATTTGGGGCAATTTTCTCTCCATTCTATTGGACAATGATTTGGATACCTAGGGAGATTCTAAACATCAAGAGAAGGATACACATTATGGAATTTCCATGGTAAGTTCCATGAGGCCATGGTTCCATCACTTAGGTTAGAGCCTCAATGGAGTACCCAAATGAGACTAATGTTCATCAAAGTATGGAAAGGGGGAAAGAGGGAAATGAAGGGTTCTGGGAAGGTGGAGTCACCATATGAGCTTCAAGATGAGCTCATCAAGAAAAGTGGAAAGGGAACGTCCCTTTGGTGGAGTCGTCAAGAAATCTAAGGGAAAGGTTTTGGGATAGCTTACCAAAGTGTCGTTAGGGTATGAAGAAGATTCAAAATCTTCCCCAACAACGACGCCAAAATTTTATAGCGCAAGTTTTTGGTTGGGGAAATTCTGACCCAAATACAAATCAAGTGCTACAACTTTGGAATCCTACACCCAATGTCACCTCGATGTAGGTCCTGCAATTCAAGGGTGACTAGGTCACTCTAGGGAGGTGATCTTGGTGACCATAGGGGGATTGAGATGGAGATGGAGGTAAATGGAAGTGAATCCCCTAGAGGTAAATTCTAAGTGGAATAAAATTTAGAGAGAGATTCCTTTCAAGTCAAGTAATTGTTGCCCCATAGGTATAGTACTTCTCTGGATGATTGTACATGCCCGAGACACAAGAAAATACACTTTGCAATGATATATGTTAGTTGGATAAACAATTTAAGCTTGTTGTCCCTAATTTTCAGCATTAGATACCAATATATATCAACAAGTAAATGGTACTATAATTTTCTCAATAAGTACTAGAGATCAAACAGAACATACAAGAGAAAGACTACGTAAACTCAAGATGAAAAGCCAATATTCTAGCACAAATGATAAGACTGTTGTAAATACTTTTCTACAACAAATTATATCATCCTTATGGCTATAACATTCAATGTATTACATCAAGAAAATCAGCCACTTAAATCCCCTCAAAATTTTCCAAAAAGTGTGCCAGGCCAAGGAGAGTAAGTGTGCAAACTTTGAGCAAAATCCAATGGTTGATAAGAGAGTTATTCAAGCAAATGAGTTAGGGTTTTTGCAGCCCTAATAGTTGAAGATGAAATTTTGTAACAACAACAATAAGTATCCCCTTGATGAAGATTCCCTAGTAGTTGTGAGGTTCCCAAGGCACAAGGAGTACAATCCACTTTGCAAGAAGTTAAAATGATTGAAAATCACATTTTCCAAGGAAATGATTTTATATCTCCAATGAAAAAAAGTATGACTAGTGCCTTTACTATTGGGTTAATGGATTCAAGTAAACAAGATCTAGAGAAGCTACCTCCTTGTGGGTGTAATCCATTTTACTTCCCAATACAAGTTTCTCTAGCTAGGGTTTAAGCTAAGAGGGTGCATGCCCTTATACTTCTCTTAGAAAACCCTAGTGAAATCAATGATATGAAGCATACAATGATGAATACTATGGTGGGGGTGTATACCCTTATACTTCCCATCTAGTTCCTAGCACAATAACCTTGACTTGAAACAAATGATAGAAAGAAAGTAAAAACCATACCAATTCAAGTAAAAATGCTAAGATAATCCATCACAATGGCAATAGATAATCCTTCCAAGGCTAGCACATAAATTCTTCCATCAACCATTCATAAGTAGAGCCATAAACATGTGAAAAAGAGATAAAAGAGTTAAGATAGCTGAAAATTTCAGACCAATTCCTCTCACAAGAGGGAGAGTTATGTTTTAACATGAGATCTTATGATCTATATTTATACAAAATGTAGCTAACATAGCTTGTCCACAAATTAAGGAGAAAACCACAATATTAGGGGTCAACAACCCTAATATTGCCCCCTTAACAAAGTAATATTCAACAATTCACTTAAAATTTCACTTTTTGCACAAATGAAACTTTAATTTAGGAGGATGTCACCCCTTTAGGGGAAATTTTTCCACTTTGAGGAAGTCATTGGTGTTGGATAAGCATGGGTAGGCCTCCAAAGGCCACATCTCAAGCATCTAAGCACTCTAATCATGGTGAAGACCCTCTTCTCCTCAAAATGTCCACGTGTCACAAGAGTGGGACACTTCTTTCACAATGCATCTAGGAAAATTTGATATCAATGTTATGAACTATAATATTAATGAATGAACAATAATCCAATATAAACAAGATAAATGGTCAAAACACATATTAAAAAAAAAAATGTAATATTATGAAATGGCATGTGGAATTGGGCAATAGAACAAAAGTACGGTAACATGGTTAACGTGTACATATACATGAAATAGATGCAAAACAAGTGTTTAAAATGTTCACCCACTCAATCCACTAGCATATTATTGTGGAACACAACTTGACATAATGTAAATGGGTTATGAGCATTATGGGTGAGGAATCAATGGGGGTTATTAGTAATATGATTGAGAAAGTAAATAGCCATGCCATTAATACATCATTATTATTAGGTTAGTTATACAAGATCATTTGAGATATATATTTATTTTAGATAATATATTTTGGGGAAGACCTTTGGACATTTCTCATTTTGAGGATGGTACTGAGAGTAAACCCTAAATTCTTTAGGGTACAAGAGTTAAAAGTAGAGTTCAAATTTGTTCCAACAATACACTCATTATGAGTTCAATATGTCACTTATGATAATAGAACTTGGGTGGAGAGGATAACACTCCATCCCACAAGCATTCAAGCTAGACTCAATAGACATCATTTGAGATACTTATATCAATGTTGTTTTTAACATTGACTAGTGACCCATAGTGGGTTATTTAATGCATAATATTAATTTACTAATTAGGGAATTTTTGACGTAAAAAATGGGTCTCAAAACAAAAAAAAGTACTATCAAAATAAAGTTCAAAAGAACCAATAGGATTTAAGATGATGATGTCAACCATAAGGGTAAATATTTTTGGAGAGAAAGGAAGAAATCCATATTTTTTAATCATATTTTTGACTTATATCCTTATAGGTTTAATCAAATTTCAAGTACAAACACTCGCTAGATGCAGAATTTGGAGAGAAATGGAGAATATATATATATATTTTTAATCATATTTTCGACTTATCTCCTGACATGTTTACTTAAATTTCAAGTGTAAGTACTTGTTGGATGCAAAATTAGTTTTTTTCTTTCCCTTTGAAAATTCAAAACTCTTATTTATTATTTTCCTTAAGAGGCCCATTTTAAACCTCAAATTTCCCCTAATTTATGGATACATACATATTATTACTTGGTGCATTATTTATTATTGTTATTAATTATTCTATATTGATTGTTAGAGTTACGCTACTTCATTTTGGACTAATAATTATAATATGAGGTTTTTACTTTTATTATAAATGTCATTGTTATCTAGAAAATGATTAGTCATGTTGTTGGAGATATTACACACTCACCTAGATAATTATTTTCCTAAGGTTGATAGTCCAATGTTGAGGGTGCTTCCATAGATGATATTATTCTCCTACAAATTAGGGTGCCTCCTAAAAAATAGGGCACCTTCCCTCTTCAGTTTAGAGTCAGTTACACCTTAGTTAGACGAGTGGAGGAGACTTATGCATGGAAGGCTCAGTTTTATCACCGACAATTTCATGGAGACCTATCGCATGCATGTGGCCAATAGGGCACATATCTTGTGATTGCATGTGTTTCTCTCACCTCAACACGTGTGACTTAGTTAACTGATGATTATATGGACCGGTTAACTAGAACTAGGTGGAAAATTACTTCGGTTTCTGTTAGTGAATGTATATATCTCTCTAGCTCACTACGATGGAACATACACTTAGCCATGTAGAGTATATCATGTGTATTTGTACCATTACTCATTCAGTTCTAACAATTCATTCTTTCTCTCAATCTTGTCTCTCTTCTCTTCTCTCTCTCGCAAGCTTTGTGTGATTTTTCTACTAGTTAGGTTCATTGTCTTCACATGGTATCAGAGCCTTGATTTCTAGGAGAAAGTGCATAAGAATTTTGTTTGCAGTTTCAAGAGGAAGATGCAATCAGAAAGGATGGAGTACTCGTCGGTAATATTTCTCACGCCTCATAACTACTTCAAGTGGAAGCTGAAAATTCTGCATCATCTTAGATGTAGAGGCTTGTACCTGATTACCATGGCTATAGAGGTGGAGCCAACACCAGCTATCGATAAGAATAGGTATCTCAATCACATGGATGAGGCCTGTGGCCTCATCTACATTTCTATGTCCCCCGAGATTTTGTTTCACATTGAGTCTTGTACCACACCAGATGAGATTTTAACAAAGTTGGAGGATCTCTTTGTAAAACGGGATGAAATGAGAGGCCATACGCTAGAGGTAGAGTTGAATTACTTGTATCCGAGGAATTTTGATAACATATAGAACTTATTTATGAAGTTCAATTTCCTTCTTCTTCATCTAAAGGGATGTGGTATGTAAAAATCAACTCAACACAATCAGTTAATCCATTCTATATTGGAAATTTTTATTCTAGATTATGTTGTTTTTGTCTCATCATTCCATATAATGATATCCACTTCAGGAGAAACCTGGAAAAGGCTGACATTGGATCAGTTTATTGAGCCCCTAACGCATCAGCAATATAATCTCATCAAAATGAGGATAATCAAGGGACCCAATTTGCATGCACTTGTTGTGCATGAGAAAAACAACACTTCCAATTCAAATTCCAAGAAAAAAAGTAACGAAAAAGGCACATGTAGAGCCAAAGAAGGAAGGGTACTCCAAATCCTTCAATGATTCCTCAAGCTCCAAAGGTGGAAAAGGAAATAAATGGAAGTCCTAATGTGGTTACTGCAACCACAACTATCATCCCAAATCAACATGCATGAAGAAACATATTGATCTGATGGCGCAGATACTTCAAAAGAACAACCTTGGGGAACACATTCCCAAAGATGAAAAGAAGAAGTCGTAAGATCAAGCACCAACAAAATGAGGTAACTCTCATGCATTGATTGTCATTAAGTCTTCTCTCGGTGCATGGATCTTAGATTCAAGTGCATCCCATCATATGGCAGCAACAAAAAATGTTTTATCTTCTATTTTTTCATGCATGGGTCCTCCCATCCTCATGGAATATGATACCCCAGTTGAGGTCATTGGCCAAGGGAGAGTAGAACCCCAACACATATTTTTTGACAATGTCTTGCATGTTCCAAAACTCTTCATGAATCTTTTATCTGCTTATCATATAACACATTCTAGTACAGGAAAAAGTGTGGAACTCACACCTGATTATGTAACCATATATGATATGCATGATAACTCCATGATTGTTGTTGGTGAGGTAAACCACCGATATTGTTTGTATAGTTTCAGTAAGTTCATTTCTAAATCTGATTCTACTTTACCACTGACGCTTGATGATGATACTAGTACATTATGGCACAAGAGATTTAGCCATCTAAAATTCAAATACATGCAACAACTATGCAAACAAGATATGGTCATCGGCTTGCCCAACATACACTTTTCCAAAGGATTTTTTCAAGGATGCATTCTTGGAAAACATCCTCAAGAGAAGTTTGAGAAAGGGAAGGCCTGGAGATCCTCCTCTCCTTTGGAACTCATCCACAATTATCTAATAGGACCCTTTCCACATCCATCCACTAGCAAAGAGAGGTATGTGCTTACATTTATTGATGATTTCTCATGACACACTTGGGTTTATGTTCTCAGGTAGAAGTCTAAAGTTTTTGAGCATCTCAAAGACTTCAAAGCACATGCAAAGTGATTTAGGAGCATCTATTTACCTCAGCGACACGCCAACATTCCATCACATCAGCACACATTTCAGAGAAGGAGAGGCATTGACCCACCCATTTTTAAATTTTAAATCTGATCCCATGGAGATTTATGTTGTAAGGTTGTAAGAGCCAAGCCATACCTTTGTATAGGTAGTGGATAGGACTGTTGTAAATGGTTACATGTAGTAGGTCCAGATCATAGTCAGGTCTGGATCAAGATTTATGTAATGAAGTCATAGGAATTATGGTTTCGTAACTGAGACAGTGATAGCACTAAGGCGGTGGAGAGGATAAGCTCGTAGAGCCCTCATTTTGTAAAGAGAGAGAGATATGTGTAGAAAGGTCGGATAAGAGACTTAGGAGGATTCAGAGAGGTCTCAGAAGTAGAACTTGAAAGAGATATCTTTGTAGAAAGGTCGGATAGGAGAAGAACTTGAGAGAGGTCTGATAGCAAAAACAAAACTCAGGATGGAGTTAGAATGGGAGAAAGAATTGGGACTCTGTTGCAGTCCAGTTTTTGTAAAAACATTTGTATAGACACACAGAGATAATAGAAAACCAGTTTTTCCTGCACATGGTGTGTTTATGTATTTGTATTCATTATTATGTTTTTATATGTCATTCATGTTTTGAATGTATGAACTAGTGAAGAATTGTATGAGTTTCAATTGTTTCTCGTCTTTGAGTTTCGAGTGCAAGGAGTGCATTGACAGAGGTGAATTAACCTCAGAGAAATATCAATAGAGACAGCATTGAACCTTCATCAGTAGAAGCACAAGGAGTGCACAAGAAGAACTCTGTGTTGAGTTCGAAAAGAAACAGAGTTACCGAGAACTCTATAGAGCTCTGTCAGGTGGGCATCGAGTGGGTGCAAGTGTGCACAGAGAGAACTCTTTATCGAGTTCAGGGAGAAGGGCATTAGAGGAATATACCCACAGATTTGTTGCACACTCAGGAGAAGCTGTGCAAGGTGTGCATCGATCAAGGAGAACGCCAGGAGGGCGAGAAAAAATTATTTTCAACAAATCCTTTGGATCTGAGTTTGAAGAAATCCCAGAAATGCAAGGAGTGCATGGGAGATCGAAATCTTCGAGGAGATCAATCTCAAAAGGGATAATGCAAGGAGTGCGTGGGTCACAGACTTATTCTAAGTCCTAAAGATCATAATAGATAATGCTTTCATAAGCGTAAGTGAGACCCAATATAGTCGGGTTCACAAGAGAAAGTTCAAAGGCTAAAACCTTTGAACACTGACAAAATCTTCCAAGGCAGAATAAGTCAAAAGCTCAGGAGGGGGAGTGACAACAACCATCTGATCAATTGTGGAAGGGAGCCTGGACCGTTATATCTACGTCCAGTGAACGAAGGAAGCACAGAAGAGATGAACAAACCCAACCCGTTGGATCTGAGCGCAGAGGACCAACAACCGTTGGATCTAGAGGTAAGTACACAAGACTTAACCCTTGTTTGCATAGGAGAGAGGACTCGTCAAAGTCCCGAAGTTATGAAGTGAACAGGGACCATCCATCGTCCAGGGCGACAAGTGGCGAAAGATCTGATTTTTTGAGTGCAAGCACTCCAGGAGGAACGAGTGCGCAGGAGTTGAAACTCCCGAAACTTGAAGACCCGAAGCGGATAGAGTCTGTTAGATCAAGGGGGAGACACATGTCAATAGATCATGTGTTTCGATTGAAATCACTCCAGGAGAAACGAGTGTATAGGAGTTTGAAACTCATTAAGCCTGAATAGCCGAAGTGTTGAAGAGACGAAGAGAATCTGGACCGTTAGATCCAGAAAGGACACATGGTGAAAGATCGTGAACTCTAGGAGAAATCACTCTGGGATAACGTGAAGGAGAAGGTTTTGATATCGTCGAAGCCTGAACAACTGAATCAGATGATAATCATTTATATGGGTTGGACATGTGTCAACAGATCATGAACTTCGGAGGATCATACTCCAAAGTTTTTGAGAAGTTGAGTTTCGGAAAGTTCCGAAGCATAGGAGCCCAAAGCATTCAAGGTCATTGATCCCAAATGAGAAACATGGATCGTTGATCTGTGAAGGGACACGTGGAGGACGAAGATTCATTCTGTTGGATAATTGTTCGATCAGGGAGGACAAGTGTCAGAGGATCCGACACTCCGGAAGGATTCACCTCAGAGATTTGTTTTTGTTGAACTTTGAGAATATTGAAGGCCGAATTCCTAGAAATGACGAGAGCCACAGATACGAAGGTGGACACGCGGTGCCAGATCCAGAACTCTGGAGGAAGAAAGGTCTCAAGACCCGGAGAAGATCTCGATCGTTGATCGAGGAGGGAATGGAAGGACCTTCGATTTGGTTGAGGTGTCAAGCCCTAAATATTGGCTCATTACCCCTTAATTGGGGCATATTACATTAGTAATGTTATTTTATTTATGTAGGCTTTATTCCATTAGTTTTAATTATACCTCCTAGTCTCCTATATATACCAAGGAGACATTTTCATTTGGAATCATCTTGTAATTGAACATTTATGTGGGGTAAAAGGAGGTTTCCCCCTCGAAGAGGCTTATTATATGAAATTCTCTCTTTTTCAAGGCGTTGAGTACTTATTCTGAGGTTTTTCTATGTTATATTGATATTTGGTTCTTAACATATGGTATCAGAGCTCAAGGTCTTGGGGTTTTGCTGCTACATATGAGACACCTTGAAATTTTCACTATAACTTGTTTTCTACAACGATTCAAAAGGAACGGCTTGGAGGATATTTAGTAGATGGATCAAGGTACGTTGGGTTAAAATTTAAGCTCCTTAGTTCTTACACTTTCGTAGATACAACCTTTGTAAGATAGGGTTCCGGAATCATCCTGAATTGATTCATTGCGGAATTTTCACTATAAAAAAAATTATGTAACGTTTCAAGCCCTGAAATATGGAGGCTATTCACAGAAATTAGTAAGGCATCTTGGGTAGAAATTTCATCTTCTGGGTCATCTTAAATTTGTAGATACACCATGTGGAAGACAGGGTATCTGACTAGTCCTATTGACTAGTCTCAAGCAGGTGTTCTGGGTAAAACAATCATAACTTCTTCCTAGAGTATCCAAATTGAGTGAGACTAGTTTTCATTGGATAGTGGACAGCCCGTAGTAGTTTTGGTATGAGTTTTAGAATTTTATATCAATTATTTTGTGTGGGGCACTCTATACAAGTGATATATCCTGGAAAGGCCAAAAATCAGCAAGTTGTGTGGAAGTTACCGTAAATTCCACTTGGCACATCCAAATTTTATTAGACCTATGGCATTGAAGAGAAGAAATATCAGGGACCTACAAAAATAAAAGTTCATACTCAGAAGGGCCAAAATTTTGGAGATATAATAAAAGGAATATTGTATAGCAGAATCACCTCAAAATCAAGGTTTAAAGTGATACTTGGCCGACATGCCACCAAAAATTCTACACCAAATAAGCCTCCAGACAATCCTACTTGGAATATTGATGAAGGTGAAGAAATGCGTAGGGACATAAATGATTTACAAAAGAAGACAGTAACAAAACATGAACTACAAGATATGATGGATTCAACAGAAGCTAAGTTTGAGG
>ML803898.1:122753-139318 GCA_009831015.1 Picea engelmannii
TTTCAGAGTATCTCATTAAATGGAGGAAACTACCGGCTAAAGATTCCACTTGGGAAGATGAGTCTTTTATACAGAAGCATCCAGAGTTACTCAAGCATTGCAGACAACACTTGTCTCAAGGGGAGGGGCATGTTAAGCCCTAAATATTGGCTCATTACCCCTTAAATGGGGCATATTACATTAGTAATGTTATTTTATTTATGTCGGATTTATTCCATTAGTTGTAATTATGCCTCCTAGTCTCCTATATATACCAAGGAGACATTTTCATTTGGAATCATCTTGTACTTGAAAATTTATGTGGGGTAAAAGGAGGTTTCCCCCTCAAAGAGGCTTTTTATCTGGAATTCTCTCTTTTTCAAGGCATTGAGTACTTACTCTGAGATTTTTATATGCTATATTCATATTTGGTTCTTAACATGAGGAGGCCAAAGTCCCGAAGCAGGAGCAGAGTCATCGATTGAGGAGGACGTGTGGCATACGATCTGCCATTTCAGAGAAATATCTTTGGAAGAAATGAGAGTTTGAGATTTTAGATTCCTGAAGGCCGGATTCACGGAGGGGCTTCTAGCCATAGATTCAAGGAGACGGGTGGCAGAAGATCTTCCACTCCAAAATATTGCCATACGGAGGAAGCGAAGGTTGAAAGTCAAAACTCCTGAAGGTCGGATAGAAGGAATCAGCCACAACCATTGATTGGAAGGGAGCTACATGTCGACAGATCGTGGAGATATGGGATCGAGCATGGAAGGAGGAAAGAAGATAGGAAAGGGAGGATAAATAACAACCGTTGATCACGGATCAACGCCGAAAGCAAGAGATCGACGAATGATAAGGATTGCGGGGCTAGGACATGCTCAGAAATTAATTTTCCTTGAGCAGGTCGCAATTTCAACCACGGTTTCAACAAAGGGATACATGTGTCAGCTGGAGTTGAATTGCGGGGTGAAAAGCGGGTTGGTCTAAAACCACTCTTTCCCGCACCCACAATCACACGTTTGTGCAAGGTCATAGCCCAGGGGTGTATGTAGGAAGGGGCTAGTGAAAAGGAGCTAGCACCCGCAAATTGAAGAGCACCCAGAGCATGCAAACAGAGGGTGTGGGTATCATAGGACCTATGCCTAAGGAGAAAAATGGGCTTGTGTATAATTGTTTTGGGTTCAAACGGGAGACCGAAGAGTCGATCCGACTTAGAATTAAGAACGATCCTAGACCGGGAGGTCGCATGACCCCAGGAGGGGAGGGGGGATGCATCACAAAGACTTAGTCAAGGAGAAAGATCAAAATCTTTCGCACAGACAATGGGGGGGAATATGTGAATTAATGTGTCCAACATATTTGTTCAGAGGAAAGTATACAAATGCAACACATAATACCTTACACTCTGTAGTAGAATGGAGTAGTTGAATGAAAGAACATATCCCTTAAGGAGATGGCCACCTGCATGTGCATGCAAGATCTCTACTGCCCAAGCTTTGGGTTGAGGCACTTAATTTTTCTAACCACATTTAGAACAAATCTCCTCACAAACCTGTCAAGGACCAGACTCCCTTTGGGGCATGGAGCGAAAACAAATCGAAATTCACCCACTTCTGAATATTTGGATCATGCGCATGGGCTCGCATACCCTATGAGAAAAGGAACTCATTATATCCACATAGCATTGCATGCATATTCATGGGATATCTACATGGTGTGGAGGATTACAGACTACTTGGTCCCTCTATGGACATGCCCATCAATGAGTGCAATGTTTAGTTTGAGGAGAGTCTCTTGTATGCACCATTGGAGCCACATGCAGATACCTCAATACTTTCACCTGCACCAAACATTAGTGATGATGAGTCCACTCATTCAAATCATGGTTTAGATATAATTTTTTAATTTTATTTGGAAGATGATGTGCATGTCGATGATTAACATGCAGATGATGAGCCATAGTTTATTCCCAAGTGCGCACAAACCACCCTATAGACAACAGGAGACCTTGTGGGGGATCCAACAGATCATAGGAGGATGAGGTCCCGGTTTGAGGATCCTTCTCATGCACTCATAGCTACCCAAATAATGATTCCCATGCATTGCTACATGATTCTATCTCAATCCCGTAGACCTATGAAAAGGATGCAGGGAATCTCTTTTGGGAAGCCACTATGCAAGAGGATTAAAACTCTCTCGTCAAGAACCAAACTTGGGATCTGGTTTTGGTTCCTTCAAACATGAATCTTTTGATATGTACATGGGTCTACAAGACCAAGAAGGCAACAGATGAACATGTGAGTAGGTACAAGGAAAGATTGGTTGCCAAAGGTTTTCAATGGATCCACGGGATAGACTATGATGAGACATTTTCTCCCATAGTAAAGACAAACTCCATCTAATTGGCCCTTGCCATTGCAACAACCACGAGGTAGGAAGTTCACCATATGGACAGGAAGAATTAATTTCTTCACATGGATCTCTCAACGGATATTTACATGGAGCGGTTGGGTTCATACAAAACTCATCCTTAGTATGCTGACCAAAAAAGTCACTCTTTGGACTCAAGTAGGTACATAGAGCATGGTATGTGAATATGGACACCTTCTTGATTTCTCATCATTTTTTTAGATGCAAATCAAATTCAAACGTCTACATGTTGAGAACATCTGACTCCTTGTTGATCTTATTTCTCTATGTTGATGACCTCCTAATCATAAGAAGTTTGTCCTCAACAATTTTTGTGGTCAAATAAATTCTGCACAACAAGTTCTCTATGACAGACATAGTTCCACTGCACTATTTACTTGGTCTCAAGATCAGTGAGGATGCTTCAGAAATAAATCTATCTTAGACTAAGTATGTCATGGATCTCTTGGTTATATTCCACACGATCAAATACAAGTCGAAAACCACACCCTTTTTGTCTGGGTTACATCTTGATGATGGTGGGGGTACACCAGTGATGGATATCACCTTGTATTGACAGCTTGTGTGGATCCTTCTATATCTCTCCCACACCCAGTTGTATCTCTCATATGCAGTAGGTACAGTTTCTAGGTACATGCAGGAGCTACATGAGCTACACTAGAAGGATACCAAGTGCATCCTCAGATATGTTTAGGGTACCACCAATTACAGAATCCACTATGTGACACGTTGTGCATTGGATCTCATGGCATTCATTGATTTTGATTGGGTTAGTGATAGAAAAAATCGCAAGTCCTCTTCTAGATACGTGCGTAGTTTGGGTTCTGGTCCCATATGTTGGTAAAGAAAAAACTAATCAGTTATTTCTCTATCATCAGTAGAGGTTGAGTACAGAGGAGTGGTCAACATCATTATTCAGGCACTTTGGATTCATAAATTCCTCACTGTGTTCGACATCCAATTCCATTGTTTGACTATCATTTGATATGAAAATCACAATACTCTCAAGTTTTGCAGAGACCTAGTGCAATGACAATAGACTAAACACGTTGAGATCCATATGCATTACATTATAGAGATAGTACATGGCATGATCATCGATTAGCAGTAATTTCCATCTGTCGAACAAACTGCAGACATATTCAACAAGACATTTACTGAGAAAAAGTTATGCTTCCTGTGTGATCATATTGGAGTGAAGGAAATAGTTTCTTAACAACTTCTTTTGTTCCTTCTTCATTTTTTGATGCATTATACTTTGAGGGGGGGTTTTCCCATGAGGTTTTCCATATTTACTCTATTTTTTCAATGTTTCATTCTTATATGCATTGTACAATGGGTACCTAATATGGCCTTGTTTGTTGGGACCCATTCATCATGTACACCCTAGTAGTGTTTAGGGGGGATGTTGGAGATATTACACACACACCTCTAGGTAATTTTTTTCCTAAGGTTGATAGTCCAATGTTGAGGGCTCTTCCATAGATGAGAATATTCTCTATTGATATTGTTCCCCTACAAATTAGGGCACCTCCTACAAAACATGGTTCCTTCCCTCTTTAATTCAGACTCAATTACACGTCAATTGTACTAGTGGATGACACTTATGCATGGAAACCTTCGTTTTATCACTAGCAGTTGCTTGGAAACCTTGGTTTTATTACCAAGATGACATATATCTCATGCATGTGGCCAAGAGGGTGTATTTTTTTTTATTTCATGCGTTTCTCTCACCTCCACACATGTGACTCAGTTAATCGATGATTGCATGGACCAATTAACTAGGACTAGGTGGAAGATTATTTTGGTTTCTATCATTGAGTGTCTAGATTTATCTAGATCACTACTACGGTGCATTCACTTATCCATGTAGATTGTATCATTTATATATTTACCATTACTCATTCAGTTAATACAATTCATTCTTTCTCTCAAGCTTCTCTCTCTCTCTCTCTCTCTCTCTCTCTCTCTCTCTCTCTCTCTCTCTCAAGCTTTGTGTGATTTTTTTACTAGCTAGGTTCATTATGAAAACTTCACATATCCAATGGGGAATTCATTCTCCTAATAATTTGTCAACAATATCCAACCCCAATGGAGAATGTAACCATTTTGGTTTATAATCCTCTTACATATATTAATAGGCTCTATTTGTGAATGAATTCAATTTTCTAGGTCTTTGGTGAATAAAAATATCTAATTAGATTAAAGTTTAAAACTTATAGATCCTATAAAGTGTCATTATACAATAGTCCATCACATCTTAAAAAGGTAGATATGCTACAAGGTACAATAACATGTAGCATTTTTTGCAGGTTACTATGTGTTAGTACAAATTTCCACCCTCCAATTGAGATGATATATGTGTTAGGACAACGATGAAAACCTGGCTAATTAAAGGAGTAATGTCCCCAATTGTCATTGACCAAACCCCTCTCCATTTGGGCTAGTGCTTGCTAGCCTTTGGGGGAGTCCCTAGGATCAATGAAGCGCCTTGTTGGATGATCTAAAGTTTGATTTATGCATTCTAAACTAAAAATCAGTGAGCTATTTTGTCTTGGACAACATGTAAAAGTGATCCAAAATAGTAAGAAAATCGATCTTATACACTTGGAGGCAACATGTAGAGTTAGCACGGTGATAATATAATGGAAATAAAATGAAAAATATTCAAAATGATCGAATTTAACCATGATAAATAATTCAGAAAATGACATATCAGATTACAAAATTACCATAATACCACCAAGAAATAGGTTTGAATGACAAACACACACTTCTTTATTGATGAAGCTTACAAGAGAGTTTATTACACCACACCTGACAAGCCTACAACTAGTACAATGACTAATTTTCTCAAAGAGGAGCCACTAGACTAGAGAAAGAGAGAGAGAGAAGAATGAGAGAGACACTATGTTGTTGCTGCAAGAACTGACCTAGAACCTCTGTGAGGCATCCAATATATAGCATAAGGAGGGTGCATATCCCAAGGGAGAAGGAGAAAACACATGAATGGTTAAATTTGGATTCTAAGTGAATGAGGAAGAGAGATATGTGAGGAGTGTGAGATGAGTGAGTGTATGTGAGAGTTTGCATGAAGGTTACATGCACACAAGAGAGGAGAATGCACCCTAAAACTTAAGAAGGCCCACTTGAGGAAGAAAGGGAGGAGTAATGAATGTGAATTGACTTTATGGAGTGAAAGAAATGCATGGAGGCCAAATTTAGATTTCTAATGCATGGCCTTTTGCTAAAATTGACAAAAGCATGAGTGAGTTGTGGCTAGGAGGAAATTCTCCCTATTTTTTAGGGAATTTCCTAATTTTTAGGAAAATACAGTTTAAACTCATCTGGAGGCGAATTTTAAGGAATTGATGCATGGAAAGTGGAGGGGTGATTATACCTAGGAATATATGGATAAATTTAGGCCCAGTTATGGGACTCCCTTTTCTCAATTAATTATTTATTTATGATCAAGTCTTGGAAATATGCGACCCATGCCTAGGTGGATGCCACATCACTCTGTAACTCTGCCACATGTCGATCTCTGAGGGTTCCACTTGGCACTGCATGTATGATGAGTGTACCTGCTAAATATAGGCATTTCTAAAAATAGAATATATTCCTAATGTTTAGCAAAATGTCCACATCACCCAGGATGATTGGGAGAACACCACCACATGTCACTGTCTAAAAATAGGCACTACTAAAAAAATAAAGTCAACTGAATTACCTTGAATTTATACTCATTGATCTTGTCTTTCCACAAGGGATCCGAATATGCGATCAGAACTGGCATGCGAGCCCTGGCGCTCAACCTGCTAAAAATAGTAAATTATGCCACATCATCCTGGAAAAGATCCAAAAGACTCTGGATGTCCCAAGGATCAATCTTGCACACTCATAATTTGAATCCGGGGCCTGGAGCAAAACTTGTTAAAAATAGAAATTTCTTGCATGTCACCCGGAAAAGTGTCATTGAGCCTAGAATCATGCAAGGAATCATACTGTATGCTCATAATTTCTCCAAATTTTCAAGAGACCCACTCAAACGGTGTCTCCTAAAAAGTAGCAACACCTATTGTATGTATACATCTCTCTAAAAAATTCCTGGAAACCAAGTCAACTCTAACTCTGAACCAAACAACCATGTACCGATCATATACCTGCCTCCGATGGGAACCAACCTCTTGCTCAACACTAGTGCTAAAATCTGGGAGAATCTCAAAATTCCATCCAAAGGAATGCATGTTGGCTCTTAACCCTCAAGATTTTCAAGGGTGAAATTATAGGGGTTAACACTATGGCAAGTTCAAGTTTCCAATGTAAAATAGAAAAAAAGGTTTCAATTAAGTCAACCTAAAATTTCTCAAATAATTTAAGGCCAAGAGTTGGAACTTCACAAATTCCTCTTTAGATGACTGTAAAAAATATTTTTTAGTTTGTACATAATTTTAGAGAAATTACTAAGAAAATATATTAGAGAAATCAATTTTAGAGTTTCTTGCATTTGTACCATTCAACCCTCTCAAACTAGCCTTTGAGATTTAGATATAGTCTTGAGATAGATTTTTTGAGTTGCATATATGGGAGAATTTACCTATACACGGTGAAATGGAAAATTGATATCTATAGTTAATGTGTATAAGAGATAAGACTAGTACAACAAATCCTTTTTTTTTCTAGTAGAAAATTAGCTCAAATATATTAATGATAATATTTTTTTTTTGCATCTTCATGACCCCACAGAAGTTCAGAGCAGTACAAGTCCAAAGACCATTCTCATAAACAAAATCACAAACATCCCCAGAAAGACACCAAAACCAGCACGCAGGTTGTATTGAAGAAAACAAGCAGGGATAAAAGCCCCAACAAGAACCAAAAAAGAAGCTAAAACTAGAAATTGCACACCCCCAAAGGACCTCAAAATGTTTACCCAAACATCACTCGCCCTCGAAGGACCTCAAAGTGTTAACCAATAACATTGCACGCCCCCAGTGGACCTCAAAGCTCTGGTCCAAAGCCTCTTCAAGCCAATGAGGAAGAGGACAAGAGGGCAAGAAAACTGAAGATAGTACAAGAAACCGATCGCAACCAAACCCCGAAGCCACCTCCACCGCAAAAATTCAGCTTTAATAACCAAAACATGCCCCTGAAAATGTGCCCTCGAACACTCGAAAAAATAGCATCGGCAAGAAAACATAGTGAACCCGAAACACGGCCCCTATTCGTCACCTCGACCCCTAGACGTCGCCACCGAATGTCCGCAAATTCACACATTTGTTGGGCTCGATACCTCCTCCGTCACCATCCTTTATCTCTCGAAAACCATTTCACGCTCGCTTTGGAAGGGTCATAGCCCACACAACACCAAGGATACCAGGGTTGCGGCTAGTGAAACCTAGCCGCAGAGCCTACAGGGAAACCCTAACTCAACTCTCAAAATCGTTGGGGGAGTAGAGCTAAATTAAATCATCGGGGAAGCATTCTCATCAATGGTTATCATTTATGGGTCACCCTCTGTAACCTAGTACAACAAATCCTAGGATATATATTTATGTGATGTGATATACAACATTAAAGCAATGAACCATAGGAAGTTGTTGCACTGCCGAGATATTTGTATTATTCCTATTGTGTTCTCTTTCTTACAATCCCATTGCATTGAGTTCTCTCATATATTATCCATCAAAGTTCCAATATCCATATTTTTTTCTATGTGATCTTAGAGGTACTTGGCATTGGTGGGTAAATTATCTCATAATCAATTAATACTTCAGTAAATAATTTGCAACTTTGCAGTGGCAATGTCAAACTATTTATGTTTTAAGACCAGTTCACACTCTTTTAAGTATCCCCTATTTTTTTGTACTTTTCTTAATGTGGTTTGTTGCTTCAAGGAAATTGCAGTAGTTCATTTCACTTCACTAGAAGATACTTACATAAATATATAATTGGGTTTTGTAAACTTAACTTAAGATATAGACCATCATTGCAAGCATGCAATGATTAGACAAGTTTGTGGATTGTTAGAAATCTTTAGGCAAGGTCATATTCATGGTTATTTTCCATTTTAGTACTACATGTAAAAAATTAATAATTTCATTATATAGGAAATATATAGTTCATTTTATTGATGGAAACATGGAGTGCATGTAAACAAGCAGACAAGCCTTACTTATCAAAGTATTCACCCCTAACATGTGGGCCATTCAAATCCTTACTTAAAATATTCATCCCTAATGTCAAATAGGGTTCCTATCATTGTGAGTTAGAGCCAAGTTTCAACATTTAGGTAGGATATTAGGAAATTAGATGTACTTGAGAAAGATATTATTGAAACTGTAACATTTTTCTAACACACACACACACATATGTATATATTTTTTTTTGTAGAGAGGTCAACATAAAATTCAAGAAGGTGGTAAATTCAAAGTGTTAGACCTGTATGATGGTTCTACTACTGACATTGGACAAATTCACTCACCTTCTATAATCCATGGACTAAAATTGAGTAATGAATATGGAAATGTCAATATTCTTAAGGTCACAAGTAACATCCCCCTTTCTTATGAGGATAAACAAGATGGATGTAGTCGTTTGAAAGAGAAAGAAGTTTCACATGGTGGCATTTAAAATATTTGGAAAAGATGACATAGATGATAATTTTCATGTACTTGACAGCTAGCTAGAGAAATATTTTATGTTTAATTGAATGTATGAGTCAGAGAATATTTGTTATCATGCACAAATGGTTTAATTGGAATTAACTCAATGATATTTTAATTTGACTTTATATGTTGGGGAAGGGGTGGAACATGTAATCAAATAGACAGACAATTATGAAAATAATCGAAGAGGGAACAATTTTTTTTGAAGACAAAGGTGGTTTCTAAAGACACCATTACAACACTTAAGAAAAACACACCATGATCAAAACATCACAATGCATATTGGACCTTGATATCTCCATATGATATCACTTTTATTGCTTTATGATAATGATCGAATGGATCTGCTATTTATAGCCTCAAGTTCTAACCAACTTCCATGAAATTGGGAAGATCTTTTCCACATATAACCATTGGTTGTTAGGGTTGACCACATCGAATTCATGTTGTCAAGTTAGCTTGACAAGGATGCTCGACCCGACTGTCCATGCATCCAACTCATATTGGATTGTTGGGCTGGTTGATCCACCACCTGACTATATTCTACTACTATTGGTCGACTGACAAGCATGCTAACTACTCGACTGAATAATGTATAAATCTGGTTGATCGCTCGACCGATTGTATCTAGATGTAGGCTAACTGCCAAATCAACTGAATCTAGGAGAAGTGTGATGAACCATCAAAATTACTTGATGTTCCAACACCCCCCATCAACACACGTCTCTGGAGATTCATGAGGTGAAATTGTGTCATCATGACACCCCTCCATAATTGCATCTTCCTAAATCCCAAGCATCATACAAAGCTTGATAAATATGGCCTTATCTAAAGTTTTATTGAATATATCAACAACATGGTCATCTATTCTGTAATATTCAAGAGATAAAACACTCTCATGAACCAACTGTCTCAAATAGTGAGCATGGAGCTCGACACACCTCATCTTACAGTGGGAAACATGATTGGTAGCAACCTGTATGGAACTTTAATTATCACAATAGATTGTAGTTGAGGTCTAAATAGGAAGGATAATTTCACTCAGAAGTTGGTGAATCTAGATTGCTTCAATACTTGTTTAAATGGCGCCATGATATTATGGTTATGTAGTTGACAAAGAGACTACCTTATGTTTCTTGCATAACCACACCAATGATCTAGTGCTTAGATGAAACACATAGCCAGAAATGGACTTCCAATCATCATTGTCGCCAGCCTATTCAGAGTTGGTGAAGTAGACCAATGAATTTTAACTTCGACAATACTTGATACCAAAATGAGTGGTACCCTTAAGATAGTGGACAATTCGTTTGACTGCTTTCAAGTGTCTTTCTTTGGGGTCCTATGTAAATCGAGAAACCACACTAACAACAAAGGAAATGTCAAGTCGACTATGAGTAAGATAAATAATTTTTTCGACCAGTTGTTGATGAAGAGTAGCATCGATGGTAGGTGTTTGACAAGTTTTGGTGAGATTTACTCCAGATTGAAAAGGAGTAGCACAAGGCTTACAATCAACCATCTTAAAATGTGTCAAACGATCTGTCACATATTTAGATTGAGAAATTCAAAATCCATCACATAGTGGTAATACTTGAAGACCCAAAAAATAATGCAGAGTACCAAGATCTATCATGTCAAAGGAGTCAACAAGATGTTTTTTCAATCTAAGGATGAGATCATTATTATTGTCAATAATGAGAAGATCACACTACAAGGAGAATACCTTCTAGCAGAGGTTTTTGTGGAGGTTTTTAGTGTTACCAAATTTTGAAAAAAAATAAAAAAAGCCTCTGCTACAACTTCCTCTATTGGATGCATAGGTTTAAACGGATGTTCCATATAACTAAAAAAAATTGGGCACGGGAAGATTGTAGCGGGTGTTTTTTTTTTTTGGTGCTTTTATTGTCAAAACGCACCGATGTGCCATTAAATAAAATGTCCTGGTGCATACCTAAACATAAAAGGCATCGGAATGACCTTACATAAAATGCCCCAGAACGTACATAAAACCAAAAAATGCATCGGCACGCCATTACATAAATTCCCTGTGCGGAAATAAAACACAAATGCACCATGACACTATTACATGAAATTCCTCGGTGCGTACATAAGACGAAAATGTGTCAGTTCACCATTACTTTACTTCCCCAATGCATACATATGATGCAAACGCATCGGGGCAGTTATGGTTATTATGCCACAGATTCCCATTTTGTTGTATGCAACTCCAGTGCGTTTTTATTTTATGTGTGTCCCGGTGCTTGTATAATTCATACATTCTAGTGCCTATATTGAATATAACGCATTGATGCATTTAATTTTTTTAACGCATCAATGTTGTTATTATATTTAAAAAACTAATGTGTATTTATCAAATGCCTACCATAAAATTTGAAAACGATATATATTATCACACATTTTATGCATTAGTGCTTCCGTATAATTAATATGTATCGGTGCTTCAGTATGCTTAATATGCATCGATGTGTATAATCCATTAAAAGCATTGATTTCTATATTATTTCAGGCACCATTTCGTGAGTTCATAAGAATGCATTGATATGTAATATTTTAATTATTTTTTTTTTTACAAATATTTTTTATAATAATATTGTTTTTTATATTTTTTTGTTATTGCATTTTGATATAATGAAAACATTAACGCCTTATCCAATGGATTAAACCTATGTTATTTTCAACCCAGTAAATCATTCACATATTAATTAATCAACAACACAACATTTAAAACATTTGACAATGTGTCCCCGAGGTGTAGAATAGTCAGTGACGGAGTGTGTTATTAAGCCACTCCGTGTTGAAAAGTCACCGGTTCGAAACCTGCGGGGACAAAAAATCCAACCATGTTAAGGGTTGGTGTGGCTCAGGACAGGTGTGATCCCTGGGTGATTTTGACGGCTTAGATGCCCCTGAGTCGCGGTTTCTCAAGCCAAAGGTTAATCCCGATGCCAAGAAGGTCCAGACCAATTAACAAACAAAAAAAAAAAACATTTGACAATGCAATAAAATAACAAACCCATTTTAGTATATATGAATAAGAGACCCATGGTTATACAAAATGGGACAACGTAAAGGTACACAATACTAAAAATGGAACCAATATGTAATTGTTACATTTATTGGTGACATGTCCTCATGCAATTGGGACATTATGTCCACTACATTAAGCAAAAATATCCCTGATTTTTACAAATCTATATTACAAAACATACAACTTGTAGTAGCATTCAATTATATTGATTGTCATTCATCACTTGAACTATTGTCATTGCTCGATATGTGTGTATCCCTCATTTCTTGATCAGTTGTAGGCGATAGTGTACTTCGATTATTTAAATAGATGTTTTCTTGATCGACTTCTTGTTGACATTTCAATTGCTCCTCTTCCATCTACAAACATATAAATAAAGTGTAATAAGTAAATATGCATTTATAATATAGTAGAATATACATGATTGCATAGATCAAAAAGCGTACCATAGCAGCAAGTGATTCATAAACCATACACATTGTTTCAGAGCCTCGCCTCATGTCATTTATCACAAGATTTTATGTTGGCTCCTCTCCGTACCTTATTTCCTGCATGTTATATATGGCATGACAAAGCATAGTCGATATAATTAATAAAAAGGTTTCTTATTGTTTCATTAATTATAAAACAAGGGAATTTAAACAACATAGCTACATACAAATTGTTCAATTAAACCTTAATACTTCAACATATACTCACAACCCTTAGTTAAATTAATGTTGATCAATTGTTATGTTGGCTCTTCTTTGTATGCTAGCACCTATTAGAAGACATCCATGGATCAATGTAAATTAATTATTTAAATATAAAGATCACAACAAATATGAAACTTTAAGTAACATAAAAAAACATAAGTACTCACAAACTTTGCAATCAACCATTATTTTCCTTGTCGTCCTGTCTTATGTGTTGATTGGGTTCCATTTTCTTTTCTTTTCTGCAACAAAACAATTGAAAATTAGTATTTGATATGATAAATAAATTCGATGTACATAAAAGAATAAATGAATGATCACATACCTATGATGCACATTGTTGTTGGGATGCATCCTCGTGTGATGCAATTATTTATGTTCATTTCTTTTACCATCTCCTTGTACACTCTTTTGGACATCCCTACTAGCATGTACTAGATTTCTCCTTGTTGTCGCTTGGAATTTTCATAATCTTCCTGAAAAAATGAAAAAAGAACAACATTTTTTTCTTAAATAGACATGAAAGTAAATATAGCGAAACAAATTAATTTGGTAATTATTGGAACATATAATAGAAAAACATGTTTATTAATAATACATTTTATATCAATTTTGTTTGTTATTATAATCTTTTTCTATTGCAAGTCTCGTGGGTCTCACTGACCATGGCTCTGCAAACGCTTCTTGTATTGTACATATAACCCAATTCTTGGAGTCACTGGATTTATTTTTGTATTGTAAGTGGAAATTACGTCTATACTTGTTTCTACTATATCCCTCAAAGATCTATAAAACAATTTTTGATGCAGGAGCATCTCAAGCGAGCTAGCGCAGGAGCAAAAGACAGCTGGACAAGTACCAACGCAAATTTTGAATTTCTCTTGGATTTGATGCACGAACGTAAATGTGGAAATTTAATGAAGCTCACTTGTAAAATGTAAACGAACCTTGAGAAATCTTCTCTCGTCCTTAGTAGATAGAATGCATTTATAGTAGTTAATGCAAGTAGGTAGAATTAAATGTGTAGATTAGACATTTTTAGAGCGCAAGAGGGAAACGGGATATAGACACCCTCATTGTGTATTGTAACAGGATTGAAGCATAAGCATTAGAATTCAAGAGAGCATAGAAGAGAAGCAGAGAGTTGTGTAAGAACACCCATGTATAGATATTTGGATTAATAGAAAGAGTTTGATTCAAATTCATGGTTTCGTGTTTGTTCTCTGTGTATTGATGTTGAATGATATGCCCATGAATTTTTGCTTCCTGTTATACATTTTCTTTATATGATGTGTATATGACTTCATATTTTGAGTTTGAAGTCTAAAAGGAAGAAGGAATGAGTTTCAATTGTTTCTCTATCTGAACAAGGGTTCCTGCAAGGAGTGCAGTTGAAGTGTCTGCAAGGAGTGCATTGACAAAGGGTTCAGATAGGGTAGCTTTTGTTCTTGTTCATTCAGAAGTGCAGACAGGCACAAGAGTCGTGAAAGAAGTGCGCAGGCCGGGTGAAGTCTCAGGGTTGCGAACCTGAGTAAAGTATGGAGAGACTGTTGTTGCAGATGTGCGCAGGGTCGAACGGAAATTCAACACTTAGGAGTGTTTGAAGGTTGCCGCAAGGAGTGCGCGCAATATTCTTCTTAAGACTCGACGCTGAGAGAAAGCTCAGGAGGTATAGGACCTTCTAGTAATCGCAAAGAGAAGCACAGGAAGCTTGTGTCGTGGAGCGTTTAGCAGGCGTCGCAAGTTTGCGTATGGGTGAACAAGTTTTCACAGAGGAATACTTGGTTCATTTTGCAGAAATCATCAGGAAGGACGGATAGTCGGAATTCTCTGAGGAGGATTCACGAAGTCCTGTGAGCCATTAGATCTCGCGGAGGAACAGGGCAGATATGGTGAGTATTCCTGAGAGGTTCAAAGCTCAGGAGGGGCAGGACCGTAGATCCAAGCCACAAGGGCCATTGGATTTACACGTATCTACGTATATCGGGGTTTCGCGGGTAGAATTCTCGTAAACGTTGCAACGGGAATCGTGATATCACGAAACGTGATATCTCGAAAACTAAGGATATTGCATGGGCCACGGAGGAGTCAACGAGTGGACAGGTGGCATGCCATTTCAGAGTTTCGTGGAGCGAAGTCCCAAACTCATTGCATCAGGATTCGTGATACCGCGAAGTCTGAAATCCCGACAGAGGTGACGGGACATTAAAAAGTCAAATCTCACGAGTGTATCGTAGTTTCGGCAAATCGGGATTCGAAGTCGGGGAGACGAGTTGTTCTTCATCGTGAGCACTGAAATCGCGATAGGGAAAATCCCGACAGGAAAAAGGAAAATTTCAGCGTTGATTGTTTCGGGTTTCGGGGATTTGAGAGACCAACGCCTGACCACTGGATTCGTGAAGTTGCGAAGTCCGATATCCCAAGTGTAAAGAGGGGATCCCATGAGAGTTGTTGTGGGTGCATATTTCCCGATAGGGAGATAGAAGAGTCATTTAGAGTTCTTCGGGCCAGTGGCAAAGGAAAGATCCTGTGTTGGCGTGGACCTTCCGACCTGCGGGTTGAGGGCGTCGACATATTTTGTGGTATCAGAGCACATAAAGGTTCTTTGCTTTCTGTAGTAGAGAAGGAAGAGAATTTACCATGCCACCAAGGAGAAGGGACAGGAAAACACCCGATCCACCAGAGGATAGGGAAATGTCGAGAAGAAGAGGCAGGAAGATGACTGATCCAGCCATGGAGAGAGAGATGTGTGATCTACGAGCTAGACTCGAAGACATGGAGATAGCGCAAAGACGCACAGTCAGTGCAGGGGATCTTAGTGATTCCGAAAGTGAGATTGAGGTTGAACATGAAGAAGAATTTTCAGCTGAAGATGCATCAAATGAACGTTTGATCAGAGCTATTGCAAAAATGAGTGCAAGAGCAAAGATGGACATTCCATTTTATGAGGGAAACTTGGATGCAGAGAAGCTTCTAGATTGGATTAGATCTCTAGACACATACTTTGACTACGAAGATGTCGAAGAGGACAAGAAGGTCAAGCATGCTGTCACGAGATTGAAGGGACATGTAGCATTGTGGTGGGATGAACTACAAGCTGACAGACGTTGCAAAGGCAAGCAAAAAATAAAGAGCTGGGATAGAATGATTGTGAAGATGAAGGCAAAGTTCATCCCTAGGGATTATCAAATTACTCTGTTTAGGAGAATGCAGAACCTGAGACAGAAGCTGATGACAGTGAAAGAATACACTGAGGAATTCTACAAGCTGAACATCAGGGCAGGTCATCGGGAGAGCAATGATGAGAAGGTTGCCAGATATATGAATGGCCTGAGATATGAGATTCAGGATGAGATGAGCATGGTAACCATCCGAACGGTGGAAGATGCTTATCAGATGGCTTTGAAAGTGGAAGAGAAGTTGAGCCGAAATCAGAGTCAGAGAGGTAAAGGCAGAAGTCAGCCCAGAGGCAAATTAGTTGCCCAGGATAAATATCAGAAGCCCAAGGAGGACTGGAAGAAACCTCAGACTCGAACTGAGAGAGGTGGAACCTCACAGCGAGGGAAATATGTTGAACAACGAGGACAGCATACTGAGCAGTGATCCGGGGCAGGATCTTTTATGATTATGGTTGAGTTTTAAACTTGCATGAATATTTTAACCATTTGAGAATTTAACGAAAGAATGAGGAAAGAAGAGGATTATATCAGTCAAATACACATATGCAGATCTGAAAATAAT
>ML803898.1:142858-154386 GCA_009831015.1 Picea engelmannii
TTATATCAGTCAAATACACATATGCAGATCTGAAAATAATAATGAACAGCAAACCATAAGAACGCAGGTTGATAACGGAGTTCGGCACAATGTTTGCCTACGTCTCCGGGCCTTTTTCCTGTGGGGGAGGCTTCTTTATTTCTTCTAAAGTGCTCAAAATTACATCTCAGCAATGCCCAAAGGCTACAAGACTGATCTCGTCTTGTTGTCCCAGATCTCAAGAACCCTGCAAAAGAAATGACATGCAAAACTGATGCTCCAAGCTCCCAGAAACGATCCGACAGCGTTTCCACCTCAAAGGCTTCCCTGCAACAAACTGGCTTTGGCTTGGCTTTCCTTTAGCATAACTCTGCTCTGAATGACTGTCCCTTGGCCTCAAACAGGCCTGGTTTATATAGCAATGAAGTTGGTTTCTCATCCCCAACTTCCTCCAAGAATCTGGCCTCCAAAAATGCCCAATATCCCCCAAAAATGGAGAAAATCTGCTAATAATAGGTATAATTACAACTAGATAACCAAAAAATTTATTAAAACAACCCACTTAGCAAATTAATAGGGCGCTAGCCCCCAAGTTCTGGGCGCGGCCCCCCTTTTCCGGTCATATTGGCAGCCATGTGGCCGAGCGCATGGCTCTGGCCCCCCGAATCCGTGCACCTGCTCCCGGTCTTATTGGCGCTCCATAGGACCGTTGGTCCAACAGTCCTAAACCCCCGCGTGTGGTTGAACCGTAGCCCCGTGGCATACGCATAGAACCACGGGTCCGTTGGCATAACAAACCCGCCATTTTATATGTCACGCCGTTTGAATTAAGCCCCGATTTTTTCGGGTGTTACATGTGATCGGGGGTCGGGGCTTGGCCCCGGCCCCTTTTTTTCCCGCCATAGAAGCTTAAACCAAAATAAAACTATTTCATGCCGAATGTTTAACAATAACTGCCGGCCGGCGCCATGGCTAGCCGGATTTCGTTGGTCCGTTCCCTGCCCGGAGGTCCCGGGTTCGAACCCCGGCGAGCCAAACCAAATTTTTATACATAAACCAATCAACCAGTAAGGGGGTGCCACGTCGCAGCCCAGGATTGGGCCACGTGGCACCCTTTTCCACCAACCGGAACGTGCCACGTGTCGGCCTGCCATTGGCCCACGTGTCTGCCCCGTCAGCGTGCCACGTCACCTGATGATGTCAGCGTGCCACGTGTCACCCTGTGAGTGGTGACACGTGTCACCTCAACATTGGTCCAACTGTACCCTGAAAACGCCAAATCTGTGTGACACGTGGCGCGTCCTGGTGACGCCACGTGTCCTTCCGTATGGTATGCCACGTGTCGTATTCTGGTACCGCCACGTCACCGTACGGACATGCCACGTCAGCACTGTACGGCCTGATACGTGTCTGTACGGACAGGTACAGTCAACATCCAAAATTTTGTCTGTTTGGCTTTTCGGACAGAACGCGATATCTTCTCCATACGGACTCCGTTTGACGAAGTAAATATACCGCCGAAATCAGGAGAACGAGACGGACACAATAGCACAGGTTTCGTCGCATTCCGAGCACTTTCATTTTTGAGCATTTTTCAAGCCCTATCAGGCTTCTGGATCCATTTTCGGATCGAGAGGACATTATGCTGACAATAACACTTTTCCCTGTACTAGAGGTAGAGGAAGAGGAATAGGTGGAGTAATAACATGCTTCACATGTGGAAAGAGTGGGCACAAGTCTTACGAGTGTCCAGATAAAAAGAAGGAAAGTGGAGAAGCTCACATCGTCGAAGCACAGAGGCGGGATGTTGAGGCAGAAGACGCTGAAGGCGGGAGATCCCTGATGATGCRAAAAGTCCTTTTGATACCAGTGAAGGAGGTGGAGAGTTCAGTCCAAAGGAACAGACTTTTCAAGACTGCTTGCAAGACCAAGGACAGGGTATGCAAGGTCATTGTAGACAGTGGTAGCACGGATAATCTCGTTTCAACCGAGATGGTAGAAAAGCTGGAGCTGGAGACGACTGATCATCCAAGCCCATACAAAGTTTCGTGGATACAAAAGGGACACCAGGTAACTGTCACTAAACAGTGTTTAGTTGAATTCAAGATAGGAGGATATAATGATAAGATATTATGTGATGCTATTCCTATGGACGTTTGTCATCTATTGCTAGGTAGACCGTGGAAATATGACAGAAATGTGATTCATGATGGGAGAATGAACACATACACCCTAGAGAAGAATGGGAGGACTCGCATGTTGCTTCCAATCAAGGATAAGGAGGTGAAACCAGAAGTAAGCAACACAGTACTTCTCATGAGTGGGAAGAAACTTCTTACAGAGGTTCAGAAGAAGGAAGAACCGCAATTCATTGTGGTCAGAAAGCCTAGAATTGTTTTGACCAGCACAAGGGTAGATGATTTACCAGAAGAAGTTCAAGAACTGTTGGAAGAGTTCGCTGACATAGTAGTGGACGAATTACCTCGTTCTTTGCCACCAATTAGAAGTGTGAGTCATCACATTGATCTCATACCAGGAGCCAGTTTACCAATAAATCCGCGTACAGATTGACGCTGCAAGAGAACGAAGAGGTTAAAAGGCAAGTCCATGAGTTGTTGGACAAAGGATTAGTTTGGGAGAGCTTGATTCCATGTGTTGTTCCAAAAATACTCAGTCCGAAGAAAGACGGAGGCTAGAGGATGTGTAATGACTGGAGGGCGATTAACAAGATAACCATCAGGTACAGATTTCCATTGCCAAGGATGGATGATATGATGGATTGCTTGAGTGGAGAAAAGTATTTTTCAAAGATTGATTTGAAAAGTGGTTATCACCAGATCCGCATGAGAGAAGGTGATGAATGGAAGACAACATTCAAAACAAGCGAGGGGTTGTATGAATGGCTTGTTATGCCATTTGGATTAACAAATGCACTGAGTACCTTCATGAGGTTGATGAACGAAGTCCTGAGGGATTTCATCAGAAAATTTGTCATTGTGTACTTAGATGACATACTGGTTTTCAGTAAAACAGTGGCAGAGCATCTGAATCATTTGGCTACAGTGATGCAGAGGTTACAGCAGGAGAAGTTGTTGATAAACATGAAGAAATCCTCATTTATTAAGACAGAGCTCATTTACTTGGGGTTTGTTATTTCTGCAGATGAGTTGAGGATGGATCCAGATAAGGTGGAGGTAATCAAGAATTGGCCATCACTAAGGAATATATTTGAGGTGAGAAGTTTTCACAGATTGGATAGTTTCTACCGGAAGTTCATTAGGAATTTCAGTGGAATTAGCGCAGCGATGATGGATATATTGAAGAAAAGACACAAGTCTTTTCATTGGACAGAAGAGGTTGAAAAGAGTTTTAATCTGTTGAAAAGGAAGATTACGGAACAACCAATTTTGGTGTTGCCGGATTTCAAGAAGACATTTCAAGTGAAATGCAATGCAAGTGGATTTGCAATCGGGGCAGTCTTGAGTCAGGAAGATAGGCCGATAGCATACTTCAGCAAGAAGTTGAATGAAGTGAAACTGAAGTACTCCACTTATGACAAGGAGTTCTATGCTATCATACAGGCATTGAAGAAATGGAGGCATTACTTGATACCGAAAGAGTTTGTCTTATACAGTGACAATCATGCATTGCAGTTTGTGACTCAACAGGAAAAGTTGAATCAGAAACATGTCAAATGGGTTGAGTATATGCAGAATTTCACTTTTGTGATTAAACATATTTCTAGTACTGCTAACAAAGTGGCCGATGCTTTGAGCAGGAAGTGTTTGTTGTTGCAGGAGTTCAGAGTCAAAACGTTGGGTTTTGATGATCTCAGGGATATGTACGTTGATGATCAGGATTTTAAGGAAGCGTATGAAGCAGTTGAGAATCCAATTCTCAGATACAGAAGCCAATGGGTAGAGTACATGATCCAGGAAGGATTACTGTTTAGAGGTAATCAACTGTGTATTCTGAAATGCTCCATGAGGGAGAATTTGCTAAAGGAGAAACACACTGGAGGATTGGCAGGGCACTTTGGTCAGGACAAGACGTTCGCAAAGTTGACTAAGTCATATTTTTGGCTGGGAATGCGAGAAGACGTCAAGAGATTTGTGGACAGATGTAGAATTTGTCAGCATTCGAAGGGAAGGAAGCAGAATGCGGGGTTTTATCGACCATTGCCCATACCAGAGAGGTCGTGGGATGCAATCAGCATGGATTTCGTATTGGGGTTGCCAAGAACACAAAGAGGTTTTGATTCAATCTTTGTGGTGGTAGATAGATTTTCCAAGATGGCACACTTCATTCTGTGTCAGAAGACCAGTGACGCGACTCACATTGCGAATCTGTTTTTCAAAGAAGTCATTCGACTTCATGGCTTACCAAGAAGCATAGTTTTGGATCGAGATACAAAATTCATAGGGCACTTTTGGAGGACCTTATGGAAAAAGATGGGAACTAACTTGTCATTTAGTTCAGATTATCATCCTCAGATGGATGGACAGACAGAAGTGGTGAACAGAAGTTTGGGAGACTTGCTGAGAAGCTTGGTGACAGAACACCACATACAGTGGGACAACATATTACCACAGACAGAGTTTGCTTATAACGACTCGGTTAACAAGAGCACAGGGAAGAGTCCATTTCAGGTTGTCTATGGCATGCAGCCAAGAGAAATTTCTGAACTGGGGGATTCAGAGCAGACTGCAACTAGGAGCACTAGTGCAGAAGAATTCGCAGAGGCGATGAAGGAAATTCACAGTCAGGTGAAGCAGCGACTATAGAATTCAAGCCAGGAATATAAGCGCAGAGAAGATCAGCATAAGAGACAACTTCAGTTTGAGGTTAGTGACTTGATTCTGGCACATTTGAGAAAAGAAAGGTTCCCTAGAGGAACGTATAATAAATTGAAGATGAAGAAAATCAGGCCATGTAAGGTCTTGAAGAAATTTGGGGCGAATGCTTATGAGATTGAATTACCCGATGGGATCAGAATTTCTTCGATATTCAATATCTCATATTTGTACCCATATAAAGTTGAGGAAATAGGGACTGGAGATGAGCAACCAGTGATCCAGTGGCGAAAGCAGATACTAGTTGCAGATAAGCCGCAGATGGAGCGCATACTAGATAAAAGAGTGAGCAAGAGGACCAGGCAGAAGCAATACTTTGAGTATCTGGTCAAATGGAAGAACCATCCAGTTGAAGATGCCAGCTGGGAGAACGAAGCAGAGATACAGAAGCATGGATAGACCGTGCGTGAGATCATGGATAGGAGCCCATGAAATCTTTCAAGCCAGAGAGTATGATGCAGGAGCATCTCAAGCGAGCCAGCGCGGGAGCAAAAGACAGTTGGACAAGTACCAGCGCAAATTTTGAATTTCTCTTGGATTTGATGCGCAAACGTAAATGTGGCAATTTAATGAAGCGCACTTGTAAAATGTAAATAGACCTTGAGCAATTCGCTCTCGTCCTTAGTAGATAGAAGGCATTTATAGTAGTTAATGCAAGTAGGTATAATTAAATGTGTAGATTAGACAGTTTTAGAGCGCAAGAGGGAAATGGGATATAGACACCCTCATTGTGTATTGTAACAGGATTGAAGCGTAAGCATTAGAATTGAAGAGAGCATAGAAGAGAAGCAGAGAGTTGTGTAAGAACACCCATGTATAGATATTTGGATTAATAGAAAGAGTTTGATTCAAATTCATGGTTTCATGTTTGTTCCCTGTGTATTGATGTTGAATGATATGCTCATGAATGTTTGCTTCCTGTTATACATTTGCTTTATATGTTGTGTATATGATTTCATATTTTGAGTTTGAAGTCTGAAAGGAAGAAGGAATGAGTTTCAATTGTTTCTCTATCTGAACAAGGGTTCCTGTAAGGAGTGCAGTTGAAGTGTCCGCGAGGAGTGCGTTGACAAAGGGTTCAGATAGGGTAGCTTTTGTTCTTGTTCATTCAGAAGTGAAGACAGGCACAGGAGCCATGCAAGAAGTGCGCAGGCCAGGTGAAGTCTCAGGGTTGCGAACCTGAGTGAAGTATTGAGAGACTGTTGTTGCAGGTGTGTGCAGGGTCGAACAGAAATTCAACACTTAGGAGTGTTTGAAGGTTGCCGCAAGGAGTGCGCACAAGATTCTTCTTAAGACTCGACGCTGAGAGAAAGCTCATGAGGTAAGGACCTTCGAGTAATCGCAAAGAGAAGCATAGGAAGCTTGTGTCGTGGAGTGTTTAGCAGGCGTCGCAAGTTTGCGTACGGGTGAACAAGTTTTCACGGAGGAATACTTGATTCATTTTGCAGAAATCATCAGGAAGGACGGACGGTCGGAATTATTTGAGGAGGATTCGCGAAGTCCCGTGAGTCGTTAGATCTCGCAGAGGAACAGGGGAGATATGGTGAGTATTCCCAAGAGGTTCAAAGCTCAGGAGGGGCAGGACCGTAGATCCAAGCCACAAGGGTCGTTGGATTTACACATATCTACGTATATCGGGGTTTCGTGGGTAGAATTCCTGTAAATGTTGCAACGGGAATCGCGATATCACGAAACGCGATATCCCGAAAACTAAGGAGATTGGGTGGGCCACGGAGGAGTCAGCGAGTGGACAGGTGGCACGCCATTTCGGAGTTTCGTGGAGTGAAGTCCTGAACTCATTGCATCAGGATTCGCGATACCGCGAAGTCCAAAATCCTGACAGAGGTGACGAGGCGTTAAAAATTCAAAGCTCACGAGTGTATCGGAGTTTCGGCAAATTGGGATTCGGGAGTCGGGGAGACGAGTTGTTCGACATCGCGATCGCCAAAATCACGATAGGGAAAATCCCGACAGGAAAAAGGAAAAGGTCAGCGTTGACTGTTTCGGGTTTCGAGGATTCGAGAGACCAATGCCTGACCACTGGATTCATGAAGTTGCGAAGTCCGATCTCCCAAGTGTAAAGAGGGGATCCTGTGAGAGTTGTTGTGGGTGCAGATTTCCCGATAGGGAGATAGAAGAGCCATTTAGATTTCTTCAGGCCAGTGGCAAAGGAAAGATCCTGTGTTAACGTGGACCTTCTGACCTGCGGGTTGAGGGCGTCGACATCAATTTTCCCCTCTCATTAAATTCAAGAACCACTCCAAATGAACTGATGACCAATACATCATCATCATTTTCATCCTTAACAATTTTTGTCCTCTTAGGATGAGGTTCCATTCCCTCATTATCGGTCCTTGCATAGCATTAAAAAAATGTGAAATCGAGTGTTTAAAACTTGTTAACGATTAATATTTAGAAATTCATTTTTAGTAAAAGACAAAGAAAAACTTAATGTTGACTACCTATCAATCCACCTATTTCCTCTCTTTGCAACATTTTCATAAATCGTTTACACTATTTTGCACTAAGATTGTGAAAAATCTTATCAATTTTCTTCAAGTTTTTTCTCTGCATGACACACATTAACCAATACACATCATTAATTTAAACTTACAAATATTTCAAATATATTAACTATTTAACAAAACTTAAAGAAATTGCCTCCCTCTCTTCTTGGGATGAGCTACCATTGCGCTCGTTGTAATAAGATATTTTTTTTCAACTTTTATCAGCCATCTTGTATAAAAAAAATCAAGAATCATCAAAAATATAAATTATGAAATTTTTATACAGTCTAGTATTTCAATGTGCTTAATTAAACATAACACATCGAGACATAAAGTATATACTTGCACCAGGGTGTCAAACATATACTCGCATCGGTACATACAATTAGTCATTGTGCATTGCTAACCAATATGCATATGATAATAAAGCATTATTATTTATTTTTTCGACCAATTGGTGTTTTTCACAAATGTATGCGCCCTAATGCGCTTTTCTATAAGGTGAGCATTGAATCAATACCTTTGTACAGTGTGCACCAGGACAACTTTCTTGTACAGTGCACATCATGTACTGCAGAAAAGGTTTTTAAAAAAATCACTAAAAATGATAGGGTTGAAAGGGTTTGGGATCCAATGCAATGAGTTGTACCATTGCAATGGATATCAAATGCCCCATATGCAACTAAATAAACCCTATAAAAATATGTAGCTTAAAAAATAAACCCTATAAAAATCAGTTGCTTAAAAAAAGAGGCAAACGAGAAAAAACAACAAGAAAGCTACGACTTCCAACACCGAAGGTAACTATGAAACCCTTAATTTTATTTTAACGTGCATTGAAAATAGTTTGAATCAAATAGGAAAATATTGAAATGATCGATAGAATGAAATCACATAACTGAAATTTCTTCTCTGTCGATTTGTATGTGCCCTAATGATCCCTTCCAATTTTGGCTCTTCAAAAAAATCCACCACTCCAAAGTTTTTTGTGGTAAATATATCTTCCACAAATCCTCCCTCTAAATTCTGCCAAAAAATGAAATAATGAATAGTGTTTTAATTTATAACCAAATATGTTTTGAAAAATTAAATTCCCTCTCTTTTTTCGTTGTGCTTTTTCAATTTGTATATAAAAAACGTTATTAAACTACATATTTTAAAAATTAAATTTGTCGTCAAATTGGTGTGCCTCACCAATTCATGTGCATCGATGCGTATATAGTAAACAACGAGCTGATACCAATTTTATCGACAAAATAGAAATGCAAACCTCCGCTATTAAAATTTAGGGATATTTCGGTTTGCGGAGATTTTAACGGATTTAACAGTTCAATGTGTTTCATAGTTGGTTGCACTGATGTGTTATAAAATAAATAAAAGCAACGATAAGTTTTAATATTAGATTCATGCACGTATTGATGATGGTTTTCGCTCAAATGCAAGGAAAAGAAGGTTATAATATCAAATGGTTGATACTTCATATTCCAACTCATTCCATATCGTTGCAAGTTTGTCAACTTCTCCCAAACCGTTTGAAGTAAGCCTAGATTTTATTTTTAATCCATTTATCTAATTGAATTTATGTCATTTATGCACGTGAATTTGAATAATTGTTCATTGAATTTTGTAGGATCATAAATTGGGATCGAGTTTAGATGAGAAATATATTCCACCAGTGAAAAAGTGTCGCAAGATTTTATTAGGAGAAAGATACCGCAGGAAAATGTTTGATGAAAATGGGTAGTTGTTTTACCCTACCAATTGTAACATGCAGTCTGGGTCAATGATATTACATTGTGAATTGGATTTCTTTTATGACACACCAGTGGTACGTGATTTTTTAAAATGTAAATGGTTGAAGAAGAACCTTCGACGTGTCACATTGTCTCGTTATATTAATGATCGACTACCAAAGTTGATGGTCTAATACCTCCCATTGCGGTCAATAATCCAATAGGTGATATAGAAAAGACACATCTGAACACTTCCATATACTCTTTTTCAAAAAAAATGGAATCCATATCAACTACGTTTTGTCATAAATTGGCCAACCTGTCTCCTTTTGTTGAGTCAACGAAGAGTTCTTATAGTGAGTCAAAGTATGATGTCGATACTACCCAAAACATCACTACTAGGAGATCAAAAAAATTGTATGAGCTAAGAGAAAAAAAAATGTCCAAGTACACACCAAAGTCTATTCAATTGTTGGAAGGTAGCGATGACTTCCCTCTTCCTATCCATCTACTAAGTAAATGCCAAACCTGTTACAAATGAGCTTTATATGGCGTTTGTCTGCCGTGCATGCTTATGCCCGATGTTCGAACCAAATTATCTTTTTGTGGTAATAGTTATATGATTTCCAAGTGTAAAATAGGTGTTGCAAATCTTGGGTTGTTTATCCTTTCACATGTATACCTTCCTCCCAAACAATTAGTGGCACTTATGCCATTTTGTTTTCCACTTTATAGTCGGTGTGATGACTTGAATATTGTCAAATACAAACATAGAATTTCCATGTATAGTATGTGCATGAATGGTTATGCTTCTGGAAAATTTAACAAGAAAAACGTGTTATATATCAACGGTCATCCACAAGCTCGTGGGAACATCACATGGTCCATAAATAGTTGTAGGGCCTCATTATTTAGTACAAATTGTTCCTTTGAGGAACACTCGAATGAAAAATAGTTTTTTTATGAAAAGGAAGGCATCCATATTTTTTGTTGTGCATGCAATACGTAGTTTGTCTCTTGGTGATGAGTTTTTAATAAACTATAAATTTTGTAGACCACCAATCGCTTATCAAAAATGTCTTGCATTGGGTCTACCTTTATACGTCCCCATTGGGGCATAAGAAAAAGATGATTGAGTAATTGTATTTTTGTATTTTCAATGGAACTAATGTAAATGTATTGCTTTATTTGACATTAGTTTTATAAAGTGGTTGGCTTCATGTTACAATTATTACATCAAAGATAGGTACTAAGCTCCCTATAACTTCTACACATGGACTTTTGTTTATTTTATTTATTAAGTTTGCTTAATATTTTTTATATTTTTAAATATTAATAATGAACCTTAGTCATTATAATCCTTGCACACTAGGGATTGTATTAGGGCCTAATATGGCCCACATGTGAAAAATATTGTCGTTTCCCTTAAATTTGATGCTTTATGGATTATTCATGATGGAAAGGGCCCTATAATATCAAATAGGCTCACAAAGGGAATATGGAAAGAATCACTTAGTTAAGGATCTCTTCAGATTAATTATGGAGGACATATGATAGTTGTATATTAGTTATTTAATAAGACATATGCATTAACAAAATGATTTTTATTATGATTACAAAAAATATGAGAATGAATATTAGTAATTGTAGATTTTACATAGAACATTAATGTCATAGGATGCATGCACATTATGTAAAATTAATTTTTTAGAAGGGAAAGTATCATATCTCCATGTTATATAATGATTTTATGTCAAATTTTATTTTGTCTTAAAAAACATGATGGTGGTTGGGACTGCATAAACCAATTAATTAAATTCATCATTTCCAAATCATTTCTCATTTTGTTTCATTTTGACAATATTTTTAAACAGTTTACATAGACTCATCTTTGATGAAATTGCATGCATCTATAGATCTATTTCTATGGATTCAAAATATATAATTGTATATAAATGTTCTTATTTGATTAATTGCATGCATTTATAGATATATTTTTATTAATTCCAAATATAAAAAATAAAAATAAAAATAAAAAAAATGTTATTGTTTCATATTATTTTAATATTTTTCATGTAACATGTATCATAATTTAAAAATACATGTCTATGTTTTTGAAATAAAATTTTAACACAATCATTTTTAAAAAATTGACATTTTCTCCCACAAACTAAAAAAGCATATTAATTCTACTAACACTTTTATTAAAAAAATTATTATTAATATAAAGTGAGGTGCATTTTATAGTCTAATATGACACTTGGCATAAGTCCTCCTGATATAATATTTGAAAGAAAAAAAAAGAACATCCTAGTATGGAAGATATTTGTACCATCACTACCCATAATGTAATCAATAAAATAAATGAGAAAATAACATTTTATAAAAGTAATTTTTCTTTGTAAACGTGTTTAATCAACATATTGTATCTTGCTAGAAATTAAACAATTCACCTT
>ML803898.1:164657-186428 GCA_009831015.1 Picea engelmannii
TAGGGGAAGAAAACCCAGCAAAAACTTCCTTATCATAAATTACTAATACAATGTTCAAGAGATAACTCAAACCAATACAGATAGTCCTCTCCAAAAGATGCGCCACTCTTCTCCTTCTCTCTCACTGGTAAGTTGCAGCTTGCCTCTTAAGAATGAGCAAGTGTGTTGTGTTATAAAGTGAGGCGCTAGCCTCTCTATATATACAAGACTGGCACGTGTGAAGGGTCTTCACTGGCAGGGCCGACCTCTCACTCTGGGTGGGTAAACCCACTTTTAATTTAATTATGTGTCTCAATAATAACTGTTGGGGCCGACTTCTTATTCTTCCTATTACAGTTGTCCGTTGACCAATCCGCAGAAGGGGATTTGGTCCTAATACAATTACCGACATGATTAATCCACAATGGGGATTAATCCTATGAATAAAATAACAATAAGAATAAGAATACTCTTTGCAGTTACATTATTTCAACACTTCAGATAGGTCTCCATGAATAAATGCACTCTTCACATCCATCTAATGGATTTTCCATCCAAAATGAGTAGTAAGGGAAAGAATCAGTTGAACAAAGTTCATCTTTGCAACAGGGGAAAAGGTATCAGTGTAGTTGATACCTTCTTATTGAGAAAATACCTTCACAACTAAGTGTACTTTATGTCACTCAACAACATCTTCAAAGGTAAATTTAGTCCTGTAGACCCATCAACACTTCACAATGTTCTTTTCTTGCAGTAGGGGAACTAAGACCCAAGTGTGATTCTTCAAAAAATAACTAATTTCAGTCTCAATAGACTATTCCCATTCATGTAATCCTTGAGAACCTGAGTAGGCAATGAGATCAGAAGTTTGAAGAACACAAGTCATCAAGGAAACAATGGCATGTTGCTTTAAAATTTGAGTTTATCGTCTGGAGGACACATCACTGGCATCACAACAACTTCAATTATCTGGGAAACCCATCTGGGTAGACAAAAAACAGGGGATTTTTTGTTCACTACAACAGTTCAATCAGAATTTCGAGAGATTTCAGTCGACGAAGATGACAGACTAGTCGAAATAGAGATCGACGGATAAGTCGAAACAGGAATAGAGTTCGAATGTCCATTTGAATGACTGAAAAATGGAACACAAGAACCAATTCCAGAGACAACATCAAATGGATCATCCTGTAGCAATCTAGAGGAGGCATTCAACAACTTAATGCCAAAATATATCTCATCAAACCATACATTTTGTCTGATAATTATTTTCCATTTGACAGGATCAAAAAAACGATAGGCTTTCGAATCTTTAGAGTATCCCATCATAATGCAAGCATGACTCTTTGCATCCAACTTATTTATGCAATCATCTGAAATATGAACTCAGGAAACACATCCAAACACATGGAGGTGGTCGACTGAAGGCTTCTTTCCACATCATTGTTCAACTGAAGTCATGGAAGGAACAACTCTATTTTAGATGTGATTGAGAAGATAGTTTGCACAATGCAGTGCTTCAACCCATAAGTAAGGAGGCATATCTTTGGTCTGCAAAAGGCATCCAGCCATTTAGACTAAAGTCTAATTATTGCATTCTACGATGCCATTCTGATGAGGTGTGCGAGGAACCGACTATTACCATTCAATACCATATCGAACCAGTTATTCTTCAAAAGGTTGATTTACATACTCACCACCATTGTATGATCTCAGGAACTTGATGGGTCAGCCACATTTCTTTTCAACAAAATCTCTAAACTCCTTGAACTTTTCAAAGACAATATTCTTATTCTTCATAAAATAAACCCATGTGAAATGAGAGAGATCATCAATGACAGTCAAAATATATTGTGCACCTTCCAAGGAAGGTAGATTGATTCATCATAAATCACTATATACTATGTCTAGTAGGTTTTGTGCTTGCCACACTTTGTCATATTCAAAAGTTGCATGTTGATTATTTTCAAGCACAAAACCTTTACAAATTCCTACATGGGGAAACACTTTAGGTAAACCAACAACCATGTTCTGATTTTCCATTGACTCTAGACTTCGAAAATTCAGGTGTCTGAGTTGTTCATGCCAAGTTATACTTCGTTCATCAGTGTGAGAAACAAGAGTAGTTGGTTCATTTCCATATCAAGGCATGTCACAGAATTTATACAAATTGTCCTTTAGGTCGAGAAACCCTCTCGCGACAATCAAATTACCTTTCTTCAAATCACAAAAATAGAACTGATCTGGACAAAATTACACAATCTTACATGTTTGTGTTAACAGAGCAGTAGGAAACATATTGGCACTAAGATTTGACAGATAATAAACATCGACAATTCTCCCATGTCAACAAGTAATGTCACCTCGACCAACAATATCTAGAGCAAAATCATCATCAACATAGACCTTCCTCTCCTTAGCTTCATCCAAGGACGTGAACAAAGAAGCATCCTTAGTCATGTAATGAGTGCACCCAGAGTCAACTACCCATTTTTTCTACACAGAATGAGACAAGGAGGCATGATAAGTTATGACATGGAAGGTGAAATTATCAATGGATCGATGTATAGTGAACATGTCTCCTTCGAGGCATTTAATCTTCTCCTCTAAATCATCTCTCTTCTTGTAGAAAAAATTCTCCACATGTCTAGTCTTTCCATAGTACTGACTTGTCTTCTTATTTCGACTTCACTGAGGTGCATCTATCTATCCCTTGGGTTTCTAGTCATGGCATCCAAGTGACAGGTCTCTATGTAGAGGTATCCAACCGTACTCTTTCTATGTGATCTACCTTTCTCTTTCCCTTGAGAAAGTGGGCTTAATGTTTACCACCAAGCTTTCCTTCTTCAAACAATCTGTGCTAATCAATAATCAAAATACCACAAAAATCTTCAAAGGTGTAATCCTTACCATATTTCTTGTGTGCTTGTTAGGGTGTAGAAAGTCAACACAAACATGTTGAACAATGTTCTCAAATTCATTAGGACCAGCTCTATGAGTTTTCCATCCTTCTTATGATAATTATTTCCACATTCACCCAATTTCAACTATATTTCTTTAACACATGCCAAATATTCATCTATTCTATCAAAAGAATGAGGATCGAGAGAGATCAACTCTGTTGGAAAATGTTTAACAGACAGCATATGCTTGTCATTTATGGAAAGTACAGCATTGATGATGGCTTGAGTACAACAACGATGATCAACAGTAAAATAGAAGATAAGTCCAGGAAGATCGAATGATCGAAGGCAACGCAACATTGACAAAATGATCGAAGGCCCGAGAAGAATTTCTGATCGTTGGATCTCATTCAAAATTCCTGAAAGAACGAGGGTCGTCAGATCAGAATATAGACAAGAAGAGCACTGAACGGGAGGACAGATCTCAGACGTTAGATCTGAGCGCAGGGTCCAACCACCGTTGGATCGAGGAGAACCTGCACGATCCTTAAAGAACAAGGAGAAGCAGGCGTAATCGCAATATGCGAAATCGTGACTTAATCTGAGCCATCAGATCGAGGTTGAATCTAGACCGTTGATCCCAGTCCATGTCGGAGTTTCAAGGATCACGAGTTAAACATGTCAAATATTATTAACATCAGGAATCCTGAAATCATGATATGCGATATTATGATTTAATCGCAGCCATCAAATCAAGATCATATATGGACCATTGATCCAACTCCATATCGGAGTTTCGTGAATCGCGACATGGAGAGGGAAAAGAAACAATGCAACAAGAATTGCGAAATCGTGATTTAATCGCAGCCATTGAATCAAGGTCTGATCTGGACCGTTGATCCCAGTCCATTTCGGAGTTTTGGAAATCAAGAGATGGAGAAGTCGGAGACTCTCAACATTAGGAGTCCTGAAGTGTCGAAATGTGAAATCCCGAAACAAGACACGTCAACAAACCTAAGAACACGTGGCACAAACAGGCAAAGAAAAGTGTCAAGCTAATTCAACACTTTAGGCACATGTAAGTCACAAATCAGAGTGACACGTTGCAGTATTCAACACGTGTCAATCCACGTGTGACATCAATAGGTTTACTCCACTTCGGAGTTTCTAAAATCGGGAGATGGAGATGACAAGAACTCCTACCACAAGAGTCACGAAATCGCAAAATGCGAAATCACGAAAGCGCCTTATGCATAAGGCTGTGGTCACAGCCCTTGGTCACATCAGCGAGAGATGGACAGATGTCAGAGGACAAGGAGGAGCTAAAGGGAACGAACCTTGGCGCATGGTCAGGTGGAGAACAAACGGCAGGTGGGGAGGAGAACGATATAAAATGTGACACGACAGGAATGGGGCCCTTCCTTGATACCCCACCATTCCGGACCCCCACCCTTTAATTAAAGGCAGAATGGAAAAGGGGGTCTGGAATCGCTTGAGCATCATTGATCTAGGTACTTTAATCCTGACCGCTCGAGAGATGCGTGCCCAATTCCGGACCCCCCCCCCCTCCGCTTAAAGATAGAATGGCAGGGGGGCTCCAGAATCCAATCCCGACCGTAGATCTGTGAACACAAATTCTGGCCGTCCAGATTTTCTCGTTGCATATCCAACGGGGTAGATGAATTTAAACAAGATCGAAGGGCAACTGTAGCACAACATATTAGAACTGCCATAAACCATTGATGACATCTGCTAGAGAATTCAAAGAGACCTCTGTGTGATCGCCAGAGGAGATGAAGAGTCTCCAATCTTTGTCCAGTGAAGGAAGACTATTCTTAGAATGGATTGATAGATGGATGAGCGTTGATTTCTGTAACTGAAACAGAGAAGGTGAGCTCGACTGTCACAGAGAAGACGAAGAGTCTAAAATCGCCAGAGAAGCTGAAGAGTTACCATGATGATCAGACAGAGCACTCGAGAGGTGGAGGATATCGGTGCGGAGTCAGCATGCAAAGGCATTGCGAACATTGCATACACAAGGTGCACAGAAGCTATAAATACACAATACAGAGAAGAGTTGCAGGGGTTGTTACTATTGGATTTTTTGTGGTTGTTGTTATTGAAGGTGATTCATGTGTGAAGAAGGAGGAGAGTGTAGCAGCTGAATTGCACAGAAGAGGAACTGTACAGTGAATGGACATGGCACACCGAGCATAAAAAGCAAAAGAACAGATAGCGCAAGTAATGTGTGTAGAAAGGTGATGAGGCAGACAGAGAAACGAAATGCAGCAGAACAGTGATGAGTCTGGTAAGCCATTTTTGAACATCATATCACTATAATAAGTTTCAGTAGCAAAGATTTATATTTCAGGGTGGAAGGGAGGTGCTAGGGAGGACTGTTGTCCTCATAGGTTCAAGTGGGTGCTTGGACACAGGGAGTTGTAGCTTCCATCTGGTTGCATCCAGACAAACCAGGGTGGCAGGGTGGTGCAAGGGAGAACTCTTGTTCTCTGTTATACAGGTTGCTGCCTATATGATTGGAAGTTGGTGCTTCCTTCTAGTTGGTGCTAGAGAAACCAGGGAGTTGGTGCTTCCTTCTAGTGGGTGTTAGAGAAAACAGAGAGTTGGTGCTCTCAGCAAGTTGCAGCTTGCAAAACAGAGGTCGTAGCCTCATTATGAGTTGGTGCTCATATGTATGATAATGTAAAGAATGTAACTATTACTTATCATATAAAGAAAAAGAGGCTTTTACCCATTATGGGTTTCCTCGGGAAATATCTGTCTCTGTGTATCACATGTGTGTGATCGATGTTGAATGTGCCTTTGTTTATCTCTCTACATTATTGTGATCATCATTGAGTGCCTTGTAAAGATTTTAAAAGAAGCATTATTGTTTAAGCACGGTAACAACTGATTCACCCCCCCTCTCAGTTGTCCAACAAATTCTTTCTCCAATTACAGGACATGGCTCTCATTGACTCATTCGAACATAAAATTCAACTTCCTCCATAATTGATGAGGGAAGTCAATTCCACTGAGGTGAAAACAAATTTCCACGAGATATAGGCCATGATGACACCCACAACCTCTTCCTTTTTTACATCAACAATGAAATTTGCATGATCATTTGTTGGATCTAGAATCGTGATCTTCATATACTACCACAACCCTTTACTCTTCAGTAGGGTTTCCATGTATGGTGCCCATACTACATAATTTGATTCATTCATAACAACATGATCAATCTTTGAAGACATCTTCAATATCTAGACAGAAAGTTCTATTTCAATAACTTCCAATCGACAAACTACCAACCCAGATTTCAATCACACAATAGATCTGACTCAGCAAGGTTTGCAGATAACACGCAAGGTTTCAAACCATCGGCTTTGATACCATGTTGGGGAAGGATTAGAACCTGTAACAAAGAATACAAACAATTCTATAGATAATCGAAGAGGGAATAAAATGTTTTGAAGACAGAGGTGTTGTCTAAAGAAATTGCTACAACACTTAAGCAAAGCGCACTATGATCAAAACATCACAATGAATATTGGACCTTGATATCTCCATATGATATCACTTTATTCGCTTGATGATAATGACCCAAGGGGTATTTTATTTATAGCCTCAATATCTAACCAAATTCCATGAAATCGGAAAGATCTTGTCCACATATAATCGTTGGTTGTTAGAGTTGACTCTGTCAAATCTAGGTTGTTGAGTCAACTCGACAAGTATGCTCGACCCGAATGTCCACGCATCCAACTCAAAAGATATGACTCATCAAAGTTTGCAGATAAAACACAAGGTTTCAAACCATCATCTTTGATACCATGTTCGGGAAGGGTTGGAACCTGTAAAAAAACATACAGACAATTGTATAGATAATCGAAGAGGGAATAAAATGTTTTGAAGACAGAGGTGGTGTCTAAAGAAATTGCTACAACACTTAAGCAAAGCACACTATGATCAAAACATCACAATGAATATTGGACCTTGATATCTCCATATGATATCACTTTATTCGTTTGATGATAATGACCCAAGGGGTATGTTATTTATAGCCTCAAGATCTAACCAAATTCCATGAAATCGGAAAGATCTTGTCCACATATAATCGTTGGTTGTTAGAGTTGACTCCGTCAAATCTAGGTTGTTGAGTCAACTCGACAAGTATGCTCGACCCGAATGTCCACACATCCAACTCATATTCTATTGTTGGGCTATTCGATACATCATTCGACTATATTCAACTGTTAGTTGACTATTCAATTGACAGGGATGTCGACTACTCGACCAACTAATGTAGAGATCTTATCAATCACCCATCCGACTAAATCCGGGAGAAGTGTCATGAACCATCAATGCTTGATGTTCCAACATTATATATATATATATATACCTATTTAGGTTATGTGCATGTTCATATTTGATTTTATGTATATTATTTTTCAATGCAGGTTTATTATTATTTATAATTTAATCTCTTTGTCTTTCACTTGATGTACTGTGACACTTAGTTGTTTTTATATTTTAATTCAAGTTGTATTATTTATTGTAGAATTATGTTTCATATTTGATATTGGATTAAAATCAATAGTGTACAATAACATCATACAATTTCATGGTATTTAATAAAATATTCACGCCATATAAATTTATATTGAATAATAATGATTAACAAAAATAAAATCAATATGAAACTACTAAAATAGTATGAAAGAATAAGTCATATTTGTGACACTAAGAGGGTTGACTATGAAAATCACTTCCTCTTAGAATGTCCATCCTATACCCAGATTAGATCTCAATTTCAAAATATCTATTAGACTACCAACCTTCTTAACCTCTAACTCAACAAAACTATGGTGATCTTGGAACACTTATCTTAATGTTTTTTTAGCACAGAAATAAAATTATAAAGAAAGCTAAGTAATCGATTACCTTCTTAAGGTCTAATAGACCAAATTCAGTCTTAATGGACGTTAATCATCATCGTCGTCGTCGTCATCAAATAAAATAGTTATGCAACTAATATATCATATATCACTATAATGATTATGCAACCACTAAACTATTAATAAATATAATAATTATGCAACTATTAAAATAGTAATAAAAAATACATAGAATTAATAGTTATCATAACTGAATATAATACAAATTGAGAGTAATTAATGACTCGTTAAAGGAGAAAATATAGCACTAATTGACAACAATTAATCACTAACTAAACTACTAAATATACTACAAGTTTATGGAAATTAATGACAAATTAAGATACTAAATATACTACAAGTTGATGAATCCAATCAACCAAAAAATGACTAAACTTTATCCATGTTTATAAAGGACTGCAAATATAACACTCTTGGTTGCCTCCCCCAAAATAGTAGTTATATACATGTTTTAGTTGTTTTTTTCCATCGCAAATTTGTCATTTTGTATTGATGGTTAAATGATTTGGGGGACAGGACAACCAATTTCATCAATTTGGAGAAATATTCGCATACAAAAATAGAGAGGAAAATGATTAAAATCTTATTAGAGATCGATCTTCTGGAGGGCCTAATGAAGGAGATAGAAAAATATGTTGGAAATGGAAGTTTTATACAAATCTTGGATCACTAGAATTTGAACTTCAAATTCTCTAACTTCCATACGATTGAGCATGTCTAGAAAGAATGCCCTTATTTAGGGTGAAAGTGGATTTGGAAGTAAAATGAGAAAACCCCAAGGAGGGACCGAAAATTATGAAAGGGTGGAGTTGAAGAAAAATAATCATTAATATATTTAGAATTAAAATTAGGGAAAGGTCTTGAAGACAAGAACCAAATTTTTACAGAAGATGGAATAAAAGAAGAAGCATGTAGCATTATGGAATAATTATATGTGAGGACAGAACCAACATATACCAAACTAGAAGGTTTATGTGAATCGTTAGTAAAAAGGAAAGAACAAAAATACTCCTACTTCCCATTCACAATAATTTTCAAAGATAAAAGAACCAGTCAAAATTTTATCAAAGGAATCGAAATACTTGAATCTCCCCTCACTTAATAAGTAGGGTGCGAATGAACAAAGAGAAAATCATATACTTTAAGGTGGGATAGAAAATAAACCTAAAGGTCCCTCTCTATTAGAATAGGAGAATCTAAATTTAGAGGACTCTTCCTCTAAAAGTAGTGTTAATTGTGGTTTGGAGGGAATTAATCTAGTGGAGGAAGGGAGGAATTAGGGCCATTACAAGCTCAAACCTAGAAGAGATAACTCTCAAAAAGAAGATATGGGGACTAAGGGAAGTATATCCCAAGATCAAGACTTGTATCTGTGAATAGCTAAGAAGAAGGCCAACAAATAGGTAATAGAAGGTAAATATATGACTATTGAGTGGACCCTTGGAGTAGGGAGTGCCTAAAACAGGGTTAAATTATGATAATTATTTATCTAAATGTGAAAGGGGTAGGGGGTTCCCATAAGAAGTTATCCCTCAAGAGATTATTCTCCCATTATAAACCATATGATATTTTGATTCATGAATCCATGTGTGAAAGGACAAAAGTAGTGGCTATCCCATCCTCATGTATAATAGATTGGTTTGTATGTTCTTTAGACTCGGATAGAAGGTTAGTAGGCATAGAAATAGTTTGTAGAGATACAATGGAAGTTACAAATCTATCTTTTCTTAATGCAAGTAACCAAAATAATTTAAGGTCCAAAGAATTAGGGAAATTATTCTCAATTATTAACAAATATGGCCCTTATAAAAGAAGAAAATATGTCTACAACAACTTCAAAATGTTGGGCTTGATTAGAGAATACAATGTTATAATGGGAGGATATTTAAATCTAAAATGTAAGGTGAGAGAAAATTGGGGGGAAGGAGACAAGAAAGACCCTTTGGTTGAATATTTCTCTTAGGTGTTTTGGGACCTTGGATTATGTTATGTGGAACCCTCGGAGATGGTCCAAATGTGTAGGAACTACAAAATTGGCATAGATGGGGTCTCAAAGTGTTTAGATAGATTTTTTATAACGGAAATGTTTTTAGAGGAAGAAAATAGATTGAAATATTGGGTAGATAAAGGAGGAGAATCAAATCATTTGCTTATTATGCTTCAAGTGAAAAAACAAAAACATAAACCATCGAGACCCTTTAAGGTTAACCATAATTGGATTGAACACAAGGGAATTTGAAACATGGTTATATAAAATTGGAATAAATTTGATCCAAACTTAGGTGAGACTGCTATGTACCATATTGTAAAAAATATGAAGAAAGTAAAGAAAATAGTGGTTGAATGGGCAAGGAAAAAATCACAAAATACTAAAAAATAATTGAAAGAGACTTAGGATCATATTAAGTTATTATTTGATAGCAATAAAGATGGAATGTTTACCAATGAAGAAAATGTCAAGTTAACATAGCTAGAGGGAGTTAAAAGAAGATTGTTGGAACAAGAGGAAGCATAGTGGATGTTAAAAACTAAGGTTATTTGGTTAGCAATGATGGAGAATCAAGAAATTAGGTAGATCATAGAACTAGGTATTCCAAGAAGAGGAGGTGTCTAAAGACACCATTATAACACTTAATCATAAGTGAGCATATCTCAAAATACATAGAAGTGTAATAAACCAAAATATTTCCATACACAACACATATCACACATTCATTTCATAGATTGGATCTTTAGGTCATCTTATATATCAAAAATATGTAGCCAACTCCCTTGAAGTGAGGAAGATGAGTTCCACTTAGATTGGTGAGGGAACACAACTAAATCCTTAAATTATGTGTTGTTCTATGCACTAGTCAATTAATTTAGTCTAATTTCTTGGCCAGTCAAATGCCCAATCAAACATTTGTTTAACTCTCCCAGTTTATTGTCTATAGAATATCCAAATGTGTGATGGACTTGCTTAGCCTATTGTTCCAACATCCCCTCATCAACATAATGATTTGGAGATTCAGGAGGTGAAATTACTTTTATGCACACATAGAACTAGGTATTCCAAGAAGAGGAGGTGTCTAAAGACACAATTATAACGCTTAAGCATAAGTGAGCATATCTCAAAATACATAGAAGTGTAAGAAAACAAAATATTTCCATACACAACACATATCACACATTCATTTCATAGATTGGCTCCTTAGTTCATATTATATATCAACAAGATGTAGCCAACTCCCTTGAAGTGAGGAAGATTAGGTCCACTTAGATTGGTGAGGGAACACAACTAAACCCTTAAATTATGTGTTGTTCTATGCACTAGTCAATTAATTTAGTATAATTGCTTGGCCAATCAAATGCCCAACCAACCATTCACTCAACTCTCCCAGTTTATTGTCTATAGAATATCCAAATGTTTGATGGACTTCCTTAGCCTATTGTTCCAACATCTCCTCATCAACACAACGATTTGGAGATTCAAGAGGTGAAATTACTTCTATGCACACACACACCCCGCCCCAATAATTGCAACTTCATGAAGCCCAAGCATAGCCCAAAGTTTCACAAAATTAACTTTTGCTAAAGGATTCATAAAGATATCAACAACTTGATCATTTTTTCTACAATAAACAATATTCATGACATTATCCTATACCGACTATCTCAACTAATGAGCATGAAGCTCTACATGCTTCATCTTATTATGTGCAATAGGATTCTCTACAATATATATCACACTTTGATTGTTAGAATATACCACAATTGATGTTTCGACTAGAAAATTAGGTTCATGCATGAGATGTCAAATCCAAATTGTGTTTGTGCCATCATGCACTTCACCATGATATTATACTTCTATGGTCAAGAGTGAGACCACCTTCCTCTTTATAGAAGACCAAAATATGGGTCCAAAACCAAGATGAAACACATATCCAGATGTAGACTTCTTATCATCACCATATCCATCCCAATTTGAGTTAGTGTAGCCAACCAACTAGTTCATTTCCTCATTGTAATAATTTATACCAAACTAGTAAGTACCCTTGATATAACAAAATATTATCTTTGTGGCATTAAGATAACTTTCTCATGATCCTGCATAAACTAAGAAACCACACTAACAACAAAGGAAATATTGGGTCAATTGTGAGTTAAATAGATAAGGCTACCAACAAGTTATTGATAAAGTGTAGCATCAACTTGTGGAGAATCACACTCCTTGGTTATTTGCACCCACAATTGATATGGTGTAGCACATGGTTTACACTCATCCATTCTGAACTTTTGTAAATATTTTAGCACATATCTGGGTTGGAAAATAAAGATACCATCATCCATTTGTAATTTTTGGATTCCCAAAAAGAAATGCAACAGTCAAAGGTTAGTCATATTAAATGTACTTGCTAATTGTTTCTTCAAACCCAAAATTAGATCAATATTGCTTCCAGTAATGACCAAGTCATCCACATATAATGAAACAATTAATGTTTCACCATTAACATGCAATACATAGATATTGTGATCTGATTCGCATCATTTGAAAACAATATTGAGAAAAAAATTGACAATGTTCGCATACCATGCCCTGGGGCCTGTTTCAGACCATATAAGGATTTCTTCAATGGATAGACAATACTAGCATCCTTTTCAAATATGGGGGGTTGCTCCATATAAATATCTTCAATGAGATCACCATGTATAAAATCACTTTTAGCATCCATCTTATGTACCTCACTTCCAAAATGAGGAACAAGTGAAAGAATCAATTGAATAGAGTTCATTTTTACAAGAGGAAAAATGTTTTAGTGTCGTTGATGCCTTCTTGCTGAGAAAAACCCTTTTCTACCAAATGAGCATTATTTCTTTTGATAATGATTTCCTATGTAAATTTGTTCTTGTAGACCCATTGACAGTTCACCACATTCTTTCCTTGCAATCAAGGAATTAAATCCCATGTTTCATTCTTCATCAAGAAATGATTCACATCAACTATATCATTCTCCCATTCAGGTCATCCATATACATTTGTGTATGTATCTAGATTACATGCCTCTAGCACATGCATCATTAGAGAAAAACTACCAAATTATTTTCGACTTCTAGTCTTTCTCGATTCATTGATATCGCATGCATTAGCTTTGATAGTATCAATTGTCTTGTTCACCCATTTGGGAAGAATCAAATCCCTTTTGTTGAAGGAGTTCTTATATCAACATCATCATTACTAGATTGAATAAGGGTCCCAAAACTTGTGGTTGAATATATTATGGAATGTTAACCGCAATTTGGTTCAAGTAAATAAGTCGAATGTCCAATGGATGGTCCTATATAGTAGTCGATTAATCGAAGATTTCCAAAGGATCGATAAGCTAGAAAAGGAATCAACAAAGTGACATCAAAGGAATTATAATCAAAGGAAACATCTCTTGTTCACATAATATCTTGCTTGATAATGTTAAACAACATGTAAACCTTTGACTCTTTAGAGTATCCAATCATGATACAAGCATGACTCTTTGCATCCACTTTATTTCTTCTATTAATATCCATAATGTGAGCCCACACTATGCATCCAAAAGGTTCTAAAATTTTTGAGAAAGGTTTTTCTCCCACTCCATTTCTCAACAGGAGTCACATCCAATACATATTTACCCAAAACCTAGTCAATAGACCTTTGGTTTGAAGCAAACAATGTTCCATTTATAACAAAATATTATTCTTCCTTTCTACAAATCCATTTCGCTAAGGTATGTAAGGTATAAATATCTGCCAAGAGATACCATTTTGTGACAAGTAGATTTCAAAATCATTTCCCACATCTTATCCTCCATTGTCTGATCTTAAACATTTCATAGGTCAACCACATTGATTTTCAACTAATGCCCTAAATTCCTTGAAATTTAAAAATACATGTCTCTTATTCTTCAAGAAATATACCCAAGCATACCTAAAAAATTCATCAATGAAGGTTAAAACATACCTCACATCAGTGAGTGATAGTTTGCTTAGGGAACATAGGTTACTATGGGAAAGTTCCAATTGTGTTTTTTCTCTCTAAACCTTCCCCATTTCAAAAGTAACATGATGATTCTTGCCAAGAATACACCCTTCACATACTCCATCAAGGGAAACAACCCTAGGTATTCTAGTAACCATGTTATGTTTCACCATAAGTTTCAAGATTTGGAAATTTAGATGTCTGAGTCATTCGATCATTGGGATAAGCTATGAGTGTAGTTGGTTCTAAATATTTCTTGGGAAAGTCACATAACTTATATAGTTTGTCCTTAGGATCAAGAAAAACATTGGTGACAAAGAACATTATTTTATGTATCCTTCACAAGAAACCAATTTGGCCAAAATTATACCTTCTTCCCAGTCTGAGTTAGTTGGGGAAAAAACAACAAATTAGCAGTCAAAATAGGTACAATGTACACATCAATAATCACACCATTATGAAATTAAATCTTTCTATGACCAATAACAATAAGTGCATAATCATCTTCTACAAAGATTTATTTTTATGTAGTTTCACTTAATGGAGAAAATAGAGAAGCATCTTTAACCATATGATGGGTGCAATTGGATTCAACTATTTTTTCACTCTGAGAAGTGTGAGCATGCACTGCTTGAGAAGACCTAATAGAAAATGTTCACTTATCTTCCTTACCTTCTGAATTTCTTTGTTGTAGGTCAATCGATCTTCCAGACGACACGTCTCCTTCAAGATTCTTCACTTTTTCTCTAGGTCATTAGTTTCTTCCAGCAAGCATTCTCCATGTGACCCAATTTCCCGCAATAATGATAGGTTTTATTTTTTCTACATTTCTTAGTTGTAATTTGGTCACCATGCTTCTTCTTAACATTATAGTTGATGCAGTCACATTCTTTCTCCTAACTATATTTTCGACCTCTTTCTCAATCCTTACCTTTAAGAAAATGGGATTGTTGCTTGACTTCAAGTTTCCCTTCATCGTGCAATTTTTCATGTGCCCTAATTAACAAACGACATAAAGAATCAAAGGAATAATCATTACCATCATTTTTTTTGAATTCCAATTAGTACAAAATGTTGAACATAACACACCATAGTGCATCTTTAGATTCATCGGGATTAGTTCTATGAACTAACCATCTTTCTTTGGAAAATCCTTTTATGAATTTAACCAATTTCAATTGAATCTCCTTCATATTATCCAAGTAACATTAATTTTTTTCAAAAGAGAGAGGACCCGGAGAAATCAAATCTTTCTCAATTTCTATAACCTAAATTTCATTGGTTTTATCAAAGAGTGTCTTCAGTTTCTTTCAGACATAATTTTAATAGTCAATCCCACTTGTATTGAAGTTTATATTCCTATATATGTAGGTCATTATGACTCCCATAGCCTCATCCTTCTTCCCATCTATGAAAAACATTTGTCGGTCATCCTTCATATATGTAATTGTGGTCTTTTTAAACTACTAGAGCACTTTGCTCTTCAAAAGTGTTTCCATATATTATGCCCATATCCCAGAATTGTGGTTGACCTCTTGCTTGGAGCACATGATACTAATCTATAAATCTAATCCTAGATTCGGTCTCCAAGTCAAAACCTTGAGTTAATATATCAAAAAAATCCAACTCATCATGAGTGCGTACAACCAAAAACCTCCAAAGAGACTCATATACAACAAGTTGAATCTCAAATTAGTTTCTCTTATACCATGTTGAAGAAACCAAGGAATTAGGTAGATTAGAGCTATATATTCCAAGAAGAGATGGTGTCTAAATACACCATTACAACACTTAAGCACAAGTGAGCATGGATCAACATGCAAAGAAGTGTAAGAAAGTAATATATTTCCATACACAACACATATCACATATTTATATCATGGATCTACTTCTAAGGTCATCTTATATAGAATCAAGATGTAACCAAACCCCTTGAAGTGAGGAAGAGGAGGTACACTTATATCAGTGAGGGTGCATAATGAACTCTTTGAATTATACCTTGATCTATGCATCGGTGGATTGCTTTAGTCTAACTTCCCGACCAATCGAAATCCCAATTGACCATCTTAGTCAATTGCTCAGTCAACTCTCCCAATTGACTATCGATTGTTAGTTGATTGTATATAGAAGATCCAAAGGTGTGATGAACCTACCTAACCTACTATTCCAATAGGAAAATGGGGATGAAAATACTAAATTATTCTATAACTATTCAAAAGACAAAAAAAAATAAAAACAATTTGGGAGAAATAAAGCGGGATGACACAAAGGTTAAAACATTCATGGAATATGAAGAAGGAGTTAAAATTTTGAGAGCCTATTTCAAGAACCTCCTAAATCTAATATTCTACAGATTAGTAAGGTAGCTTTGTTCTTTCCTAGATTGATTAATGACCAACAAAATGATGATTTGTAAGTAGAAGTGTCCTCTAAGGAACTTAAATCAGTGTTTCATTATTTCAAAAAAGCTAAGAGTCTAAGCCCATATGGATGGACAATGAAATTTCATTTGGGTTTTTATGATTTCATAGAAGAAAAGTTGTTAAGAGTAATTAAAAAATACAGAGTCTTGAGGAAGTATTGAGAGCATTAAATGCTACATCCATAGCTCTAACTCCAAAGAAAATTAATTGTAAAACCATTGGTGACTATATGCCCATTTCTCTGTGCAATTCAATATACAAAATCATAACTAAGATTTGGGCCAATAGACTAAGGTATATTCCCTGAATTTATATTTGAAGAGTAGTTTGATTTTCTCTATGATAGGAAAATACATGAGGCATTGGGAACAACACAAGAAGATTGCATACAATCAAAGTTAAAAAAATTGCTAGCAATGGTAATGAAGTTAGATTTGGCCAAGGCATATGAAAAAGTCAGTTGGCTTTATCTCATATTATCATTGACTCATATAGGAATGAGGACCCAAGTGGTTAACTATATAATGGGATGTTTATCCTCTACCTCATTTGCAATGTTGGTTAATGCTTCAACATCCGAGTTCTTTTATACTATAAGGGCTCTTAGGTAGGGATTCCCAATGCCCCCCTTTCTTTTATTTTTGATTGTTGAAGGATTAAGCAGGAAGGTGGCAACCTACAAGAGAGAAGGTTATATCAAAATAATTAAAATAGGGGATTCTATATCCTTGTCTCATTTATTATTTTTCGATGATGTCATATTGTTTGGTTCAAGCTCAGTTAAAATACAAGAAAATCATAGATATATATTGCAAATTTACAGGGATGTATTTGAATGCCCATAAGTCCTCAATTTTATTTGATGGACTTGGGGAAGAATAAGAGATATATTTTTCTAAAAAATTATCCTTTAATCCAATGTCTTTCAATAAAAGGTAAAATATAGATGTTTTTTTCTAAAACCTAATGACAATCAATTCAAAGATTGGTATTGGCTATATGAAAAAATAGAAGGGAGGGTGACTAATAGTTATTATGGGTGGTTTTCAAGTGTTGGTCAATTGAATTTAGTGAAATCAGTCTTGGAAGGAATCCTTGTGTATTGGCTATTTTGGCACATATTCCTAAAAGCATGTTGGATAAAATTAGGACAACATGTTTCAGTTTCCTATGGACGGGGAAAAGAGAGAATGAAGGTGTTGGCACACTTACTTATATTGAGAGGGGGGGTGAATCAATATAAGACTTATTTATGCTTTATTACAATATTTATCAATTATTACGTCATTGATCATAAGTAATTAAATGAGAAATGTATATACAAACATATAATCCACTGTACACAAAGATTTAATGTGGAAACCCAATAGGGAGAAAACCACAAAACGCTTCTTTATAAAATCATGTAGGCACCAACCTATTGTTACAATATTTGTAGACACCAACTTGTAGGAGACACCAATCTCTTTATCTGGGCACCAACTCAGCAATGCCTATAGGCACCAACATACAATTGTTATGTTTGCAGGCACCAACATGCAAGAGACACCAATCCCCTTAGTTGGGCACCAACCTGTTGGAGACACCAATATACTCAAACTTCCAACAATACCAAATTAGTTATTTACTTCGAGCCTTCACCTGCATAAATATGCTACTCTGTCTTTGTTTTCACAACACTCTCTGCCATTTCACAACCTACATGACTTCAAATGTTCCTTAGACCTTGCACCTCCCAACCACCCTTAGACAATCACATTTCTTCTCTTTCATTCTCTCATATCCTTGGACCTCAGAGCCTCATGTATTCACTTCCTTATCCTTACACTACACTCTCACTCTTCAAAGTGATCAGGGCATCGTTATTTATACCAAGCCCATATACCCAATTTCTTTTCTCTATGCCAAACATCATGTTTATGGGTCAAATCCAAATCCCTTTAACTTTTCCATTAAAATTGGGTTGTACAAATCCTTCAAAATCTGTCTCAATTTCCCTTCCATCACACACGATTGATTCACTGGTTACAACACAAACTCTTAATGCTCAACATTCGTCAGATCAGTCCTTGGGGTAAATATAGATCGTCGATCTGATTAGTCCAAATCACTACATATTGGGACCCTCAGTTATCGGGTATCAGATTGTTGAAGCATTCCAAGGATTCAAACAATCACCATGGTCTTGGTATGGAACTTTGTTTGTGGAACCTTGTTTCATAAATTCGTTGGTGGGGGCTAACCCCAATCAAATTACGCCATTTGTATCAATTCGTCAACAAGACCACCAGGTCACCGACCTCTTGAATCACACACACAACAACTTTTAACCTCATCACTCAATAGCCATCGAGTCAGGTCTTTGATTAGATATTGACCATTGATCTATTCTGACATAGCACAAACCTTCATCCCACAACAACCATACGATCAGATCCTAGAATCAATCTCGATTGTTGATCTAGTTCCCCGAATATCGAGACCACTGGACCTATCGGACCCCCAAGACTTCAACCTTGCACCTTCAACTTTTTAACATGGTCTGGTATTCGATATGGAACCTTGCTCATGGAAATGCATCACCGGAAAATCGTCCCACCTAACCACCGAGCCCCAATAAATTCAACTTTGCATCTTCATTTTCTCCCCGATCAGGTATGACGGCCCACCATGCTCATCGGGCCACTAGGACCTTAGAACTTCAAACACATGTCCCTTTAACTTTTTTCCCAATATGGTATACTGGCCCACCAATCTCATCGGGAAACTAGCCCCCTAAGTCTTTAACTTTGCACCTCAATAGTTCTTCTGATCCAGTATGCCACCTAGTGATCGACCCATAGGGCCCCCCAACCTACCGGGCCATTAGGCCCCTACAAATTTTAGCATTTCACATTTGATCATTCATCTAATATCTGGTATATCGATATGTTGGGCCCCACTACTGGGGTATCGGACCACTAGGTCACTAGAATCTCTAAACGTTGCATCTCAACGATTGCCTCGATCCGGTATCTGATATGATGTGGCAACTGACGTACTCTCCTTGTGTACTCCTTCTGCATGTATACTGGATGATGTGGCAATAGTACATGGCTTGACATGTAGCACTACACGTGGTTGTTGATATCACCTCCATGTGAACCCCTACTATGTGTGTTGGATGATGTGGTTGTTGTCATGGCTTTGACATGGCATCGACCACCAGCCCACAGGCCACCAGGCACTCGAGACTTCAACTCTGAATTTTCACTTTGATCTTCCAGTATGCAATATGTTGGGACCCATGACATAAAATTCAATTCCTTGCACAAGGTTATGTATCTCTTCTATTCACATTCAAACTATGTTACTTCACTTTTTCACTATAAACTCGTTGAAATCATTTTTCCTTGTGCATGTGGGATTAATTGTCTTGTCATTTTTGCTTCAATCTGGCTAATTTGGCCATAGGGAATCGAGACCTTCCTTTCATTTCTACTCAAACCCGCAATGGGATCATCTCATCTAGCTTTCCGTCGCTCAATTCCTCCTTATACTTGTGCAACCTCGAATTTATTTCTTGACCAGTTATCTCGCTTCTCTCGTTCTTTATTCAAGGTAAACACATAAAGTCGTGTACACAAAAACTAATTAACATGCAGGGACATTCGATTTGCAATATGGACATTGCCTCTATTTTTCTAGTCTAATTCTCTTTGGCTTTAGTAGTCTCCCCCTGTTTTTGTCATCAATGACAACAATTTTCAACATAATCCCCCTTTGCCATTGATGGAAACCACAACCAATTATGATACTTCTCTAGTCTGTTGCAACCATAGATCTCACAATTTTTCTCTCATCTAAGTTGAGTGCTTCCATATATGCAAGTCTCCTTATCTCTCTTTTCTCTCCCCCTTTGACATCAATGGAAAAGGGTTTTTCTCCCCCTTACAATGTACTCTTGATTTTTTCTCTGCAACCAACAACCTTCTCTCTTTCTTCAACTCCCCCTGATCCAATTATCCTCTTGTAGTGATTCAATGATTGGATGGCATAGTTACCACCCCTAGTTTTAGTCTAAGATAATCGAAGAATTCTCTAGGAAGAGGTTTTGTAAAGATATCAATAATTTTTTTCATTTGTACTGATATATTCCAGCTTGATATTTTGTTTTGTGACTTGTTCTCTTAAGAAATGATACTGGATTGGAATGTGTTTTGTCTTCAAATGCATGACATGATTTTTTGAGATATTTTTTGCACTAGTATTGTCACACAGTATTGATATTGGTTGATTATACTCTACATGAATGTCCTTCAATGTTTGTTTCATCCAGAGGACTTGTGTACAACATGTTGTTGTTGCAATGTATTTTTCTTATATTGTGGATAGAGAAATTGGTGATTGCTTCTTGTTGAACCAAGACACTAGGTTGTTTCCAAAAAAGAACGCTTCACCACTGATGCTCTTTCTATCATCTACACTACTTTCCCAATCTGCATCTGTGTAAGTTGGCATAGTAAAGTCGTTTCCTATGGTATACCATAAACCAAATTCCAACATGCCTTTCAAATATCTAAATATTTTTTTTACTGCATGCACATGTGTTTCCTTTGGTGCAAGTTGAAGCCTTCCAACTAACCCTACTTCTTGCATTATATCTAGCCTTGAAACTGTCACATATAGTAGGTTTCATATCATTGATTTGTACAGATTTTGATTAGCTTCCTTTGATTCATCATCTTTGCTTAATTTACAACCAATGGCCATGGGTGTGCTAACAAGTTTGCAGTTTTCTATTTCAAACTTCTTCAACATATCCTTGATATATTTGGTCTGAGAAATGAATATTCCTTTGTTGGTTTGAGAAATTTGCAACCCCGGGAAGAAGGACAGTTCTCCAAGCATAGACATCTCAAATTATTTTTGCATTTCTTCTACAAACTTTTGGCTCATTCTATCATCATTGTTTCCAAAAATGATATCATCCACATAAACTACAATGATTAACATCTTTGCATTGTCTATTTTGATGTAAATATTGCTATATGTTGTTCCTCTTCTGAAACCTTATTGTTGCAAGTACTTGTCAAGTATTGAATACCATGTTCTGGGAGCTTGCTTTAATCCATAAAGTGTTTTCTTCAATCTGCAAACATAATCTTCATTTTCTAACAATAAGAATCCTACAGGTTGTTCAATGTACACTTCTTCCTCTAAAACTCCATTGAGGAATGTTGACTTGACATCCATCTGATACACCTTAAAATTATTGAAGCTTGCAAATGCTAAAAATATTCTAATGGATTCTAATCTTGCAATAGGAGAAAAGGTTTCTTCAAAGTCAATACCTTATACTTGATCATACCTTTTACAAACCAGTCTTGCTTTATTTCTTACTATTTTCCCATATTCATTTAACTTATTTTTGAATACCCACTTTGTACTAATCACATTTTTTTCTTTGGGTTTTGGTACAAGTTTCTATGTCTATTTTTTATCAATCTGGTTTAACTCTTATGTTAATGTTT
>ML803899.1:15086-25196 GCA_009831015.1 Picea engelmannii
AGGAGAGCATGTTCAGATTCCTTCCATAGATGATTTTTCTCCAGAGTATCTTACAGAACTGCAGGAAGACACCATCCTTGACAGGAGAATGCGAACTTCAAAATGAGGAAATGTGGAGTATCTTCGAGTTGGTCTTAAAGGGATGAATCCAAGCAAAGCCAAGTGGATTGAGGTTGGAAGGGTGAGGGAACTTTACCGTCATCTTCACATAGACTGAAAATAGTCTTTTGGAGGTCCAAAATCTTCCCAATGGGGAGGTGTGATCAGGGGATCAAATTTTGCTCAAAAATTCAAAGTGCTTGGAATCGCTTCAAACTGGATGAGAGTGTAGGCCTCATCATTGCGAACCCAACGCAACTCATTTCGTCTCAAACAAACATCGGGAGCGAGAGATATTGCAATCTGTTAATAAAGTCAAATAAGCAAAAAAAATGATGCTGACTGTACAGTCTGTACAGTGCGTACAGGCTGATGTGGAAGATCCGTATGATCATACATATGGTGACGTGGTAGATTCTGGTTGGTAGATGTTGGATGAATCCTGTGTCGACACGTGGCAGTTTTCTGGTCAATGATTGGGTGCCATGTGGCCCAGTCATGGGTTGCCACGTGGCACCCCGGTATTGGTATTTTTTTTTGTTTTTTAAAACATATTGGAGTTTGTGGGGTTCGACCCCCAGACCTCCCCTCCACAGAGTGCCTTCACGAAGTCCGTCCGACCAACAAACCACCGGTTACGCCTTGCTATGCATGCGAGCTTGTATATATTTAAAGTTGCAATTTGTACCGTTTGGCGGGGGGTCGGGCCGGGGCTTATCCCCGACCCGTAGTCATATCATTTGCTATGTGACCATGTGTATATATGTATTGCATGGAAATGTTATACCGTAAGCCAAAAATCCGGTCGCATGGATTGTATTTATATGACCATGCCCTATGTGGGAAGGGCGCACGAGTTTTATGTTTGTAATATGTTAAGCCAAGGTCTTATGGTATTATACCATGTGCCCACAATCGAAGTGCGGGGGAGTTAATGCGGTTGGTATGGTTTCAACCGTTTGGCCCTATTTGCCATACTGCGCAGTCATATGACCCTTATGTGCCCAGGTGCTAGGTAGTTAGGGGCTGGCACACCCATAACCATCCTAGATTTTGCACCGTTGGCGCAATTGTGCCTGATGCTGGGTTTTCATGCTATTTATTGCGTGTGTGCCAGTATCATTTGACAAGGGTGCAATTTGTAGATGCAGAGACATCAAGCTTGAAGGGGAGACTTCCAGGAGGCCTAACTTCTTCGTTTTTCGACCGATTGAGGTGCCGAAAGAGCCCAGCTGGGGGTTTTTGGACGCTCTAAATCCATTGGAGCAGTCAGTTGGTCAGTTTGAGCATTGTAAGGCATGTTTTTGAGAACCTTGAGAAATTAATAATAATGATCCATTGGAAGCTGGACCAAGATATGTAGCCCAAGAGAGGGGTGAACTCCTTTATCAATTGCTGTGTTTTATGTGCTTATGTTCATTGATTATGCTGATGTCTATGTGTATTTTGCATGAGTAATCCCTTAATTTATGTGTTACAAAATTGATCCATTTTCTTTAAACACATAACATTTACATTGCAATAATTTCAAGTATTTCAAGTCTTCTTCATTTTTAGATCATTGAAGAAGGAAAAGAGAAGGAACCACAGAACGTTGCAGCCATGGAGAAGTTCAAAGATGTTGACATCAATGCCATGAGTATCATAGTGGATTCTATAAAAGACCACTTGGTACCCTACATCTCCCATCTTGACTCATTGAAGAAGATGTACGATGCCCTAACAAATCTCTTCTCAGTCAGAAACATTGGACAAGTTACGAGTCTGAAGAATGAGCTCCGTGACATGAAGATGAATGATGACGACAACATAACATCATACTTTGTAAGGATCTCCCAGTTAAGAGATCAGCTACAAGCTATTGAAGAGATCACCTCAGAGAAGGAATTGGTGAACATAGTACTCAATGGTCTTCCCAAGACATGGGATGCATTTGCCGCAAGCATGAACACAAGGAAGGAGTACCCAACATTTGAAGAACTTTGGACTTGTTGTGCTCAAGAAGAATCAAGGATCAATGCAAAAGAGAAACCTCAAAAGAAGTACGATGATCAAGCCTTCACAACAAGATTCAAGAACTTCAAGAACAAAAGGAAGTTTGGTTCAAGGAGGAAGCCAAATCAAGAGAAAGACATTTCATAAATACAATGCTTCAACTATCAGAAGTATGGCCACTACAGGAATCAATGTCCCGAACTAAAGAAAAGTAAGGAGAAACACGAATCATCGATTGTCGAAGAAAAGGAACCTGCAAAGAAGACTAAGCAGGATGGAAGAGACTTCTTCTACTAAAAGGTAACAACACCCTTCTTATTTTCTACATATCTTGCTTGCATCGTCTCTGTACATATCTTGTATATATATATCTCTTGGAAGATAATGTGTTCCAAGAATAACTATGCCTATGAAAGAACAAACAAGATGAAAAGAGTTATCATTAGATATTACACATGAAAGAATGAAATATGTCATGTGGAAGACATTACAAGATAAGACCGAAATCAAAATCAATCTTGAAGAGACTTGGAAAAAGAAAAGACAGAAAGAAGTCAACAATGAAAAGGAAACTGGAAAAAGACTCATGACATCCTATAGAAGGCAACAAGATGGAAGCATGGATTCTGTTAGACAAGAGAGCCAATTATATATTGCAGAAGACAACAAAGTTGCAGATGGAAGCATGGACTCTATTATATATTGTAGAAGACAATAAGGACGGAAAAGGAAGCATGGACTCAGTCAAACGAAGGGAGAAGATTATATGCACTCTTACATGAAGCAAGGATTAGGAAGGAGCTAATCCTATGATCCATTGAAGATGATGAAATATATATATATCCATGATAGCAGTCATGAAAAGATAGTACGTGTTCAGCTCAAAGAAGAAGACCTCTTCAAAGAGAAGCCTTAAAGAATTCCTGGTTGTCCATCCAGATCCATTATCCTATGATGAAAGGAAGAAGTGGAATCTCTAGAACATGGAATCTACAAGAAAATCCATGGACCCAAGAGATAATGAAAAACATGAAGAACATGAAGATTCCAAGAAAGAAAGAGAAGCCAGAACAACCAGTCATTGTATCAAGATTGTTAGCCTGATATGAACTCACTAAAAGCAATCAAGCAGAAGAACTGAAAGTTGTGATGAAGAATAGTGTACATAAGACTTATGAATAAAAGCATTGCAAGATCCAGAACCAGAGGTTCTCCCAGATGGAGGGAGAAGACTATGATGATTGAGTGTTCCAAACTACAGTACAAGCATTACATTATCCATGATGAAGTCTAGAAGGGAGAAAATGATTTCTCCAATACATATCTCCACAGATGAGCAGATGAGCATACATTTTGGTAAAGCCTATATTCAAGATGAAAGAACCTGCATACTCAAGCTAGAGCTCGTGGAAATAACTCTCTTAGTTGGAAGGGAAGACTTTCCAAACTAGAAGAAGGTATGCAAACATTTATTTTTGTGATTGAAATAACTCTCCAGTTAGGAGGGAGCATTGAAAATATCATTTATCTTTGTAATTGAAAAATAGTCCAGATTGGATAGATGCTTTCCTGTTCGGAAAGTGGATTGAGATTTCTGACGGACAGTAGCTTCCCATTGTAGTTAACATGGGAGGTAGACTCATTGTTGATGTATCATAGAAAACGACTTCCCATTATGGGGAGTGGTCTAGGACAGTCATTCTTCTTGGCAGTCACTCTGAGTAGTGGTCAAGTAGAATGGTCCTCCTCGCCAGGCAGCCATTCTTTCAAAGTTCACAGTTGTGAGCAGTTTCGAAGAATCATCCATTTTGGAGGTTGATGCAGGACAGACATTCCTCGAGGGCAGACTCATTCTTTCCAGGTTACACTTGTTTAGTGTTGGAGAAATGGCCTAGGGTGGGGAATGGTCTAGATAGTTACTCCTCGAGGACAGACTCATTCTCTTGAGGCTACACCTTGTTTGGTGTCGGAGGAATGGCCCAGGGTGGGGAGTAGTCCAGGATCAGCAATCATGGATAGTTATTCCTTGAGGGAAGACTCATTCTCTCCAGGTTATACTTTGTTTAGTGTCGAAAGAATGGCCTAGGGTGGGGAATAGTCCAGGACAGTCATTCCTTAGGGAAGACTCATTCTCTCCAGGTTACACTTTGTTTAGTGTCGGAGGAATGGCCCAGGGTAAGGAATGGTCCAAACATTTCTTGAGGGCAGACTCATTCTCTCCAAGTTACACTTTGTTTAGTGTCGGAAGAATGGCCCAGGGTGGGAAATGGTCCAGGTTCAGAAATCAGAAACAATCCTTCTTCCTTGGTTGAAAAGAATGGGGCAGATATCCCATTGTTGATATTCTATATTGAGGGCAGACATTCTTTTAGATCTCACAGATGTGAGTGAAAGATTGGCCCAGATGATTATTGTCGATATTATATACTAAGGGAAGACACTCTTTCAGATCTCATAGACATGAGTGAAAGATTGGCCCAGTTGATTCAGTTTTTATCATAACATTATTTCTATGCAGATGAAGACTACTGTGGTGGCAGACATTCTTTCAGATCTCACAGACATGAGTGAAAGATTGGCCCAGATGATACAGTTTTTATCATAACATTGTTTCTATGCAGGATGCTCTCATATGTTTGTTATGAAGACTATATGATAGTGGACGAGGACTACTATGGTGAATATGTTTCACTATTTGCAACTATACGTTGTTGATCAAGTACTTGTGTGTTACTTGATGTGGTAGTTAACCACTGGATTGTAGTTGTGTACTACTATGAATAGACACAGTTGTGTTCTATCCTTGTTCTAATTGCCTTGAAGACTATCAGTAGTTTATTGGAGATAATGATCATTCAGATGAATGATGAACACAGATTTTCCAGATGGAAATAGTTCAGAACTTTTACTCCTCTTGTATCACTCTATGGTGAGAGTGACTTATCCAGCATCATATCTAACTACTCAGATGAAGTATGGTTTAGAGAGATGATGCAGTTGATGATGATGGTGCTGCTCATGATTCAGTCATGAAATAATCTGGATGACTATATTGATGCTACCGGGTAAATGGTATGTTTTGTGCTCAATTCCATTACCTGTAAATACCTCTCTAGCTAGGAGGGAGTGTTAATATTATGGTAGTTGCGGGAGGTATTTACCCCCATGTGTGAACCTGATGAGAATAGAAGACTCCAGGAAGCAAGAGAAACCCTAATGAATTGGCTAATAACCCTAGAAGCCTTGTCGGCTCAAGAGGATAATTTATATTAGGTTATTAGCCTCCAAGAGAAGAAGTCGGCTAGAAATAATAATAATAATATACTGAACAGACACATACCCAGAAGGAGAAGTCGGCCCTAGCAAACTGGAAGGATTACTATAAATACAGGGCACTAGTTTTCATTTGTAACATCTCAGCAGTAGCAGACAAAGCCAGTTCTACACAGAAGTTCCCAGTTTGGTGTGCAGGTTTGGAGGAGGGTTGCAGGCGCAGCTGTAGCAGCAACAAGTTTCAGTATTGGCTTGGATATCTCTTGGCTAGGGTTTGGAACATCTGATCAGCTTTTTGTGATGTGCTATCCTTGGGGATTGATGCGCTACTCTTTGTTTGGCTATCTAGCCTAGGGTTTGCTTCCGGAGTAATTCTCAGTCAAGGTTAAGGTGCTTGGAGGGAGGCTTTGGCCTGTGGTTGGGTGATGAGGGTATCATCAATGGTAAAATGAGCACACCATATTCTATATTCTAACAGGTTATGGGCCCACGTGGATCCTCATGGTTGAGGAGAAATGAATTTTTGAAGATGACAAAGTGAATTTAAGAAGGAAGTACATGTAGGCCCTGAAGATAATTAAAGAAAAGAATTACAAAATAATAAAGTGTCAGGTCGGCCCTAATGTTAAAAGGAAGTGTCATAAATGGTATAAATACATATCATTATACATTTATTTATACACACGAGTCTAATTTTAGAGGAAATCAGAAGTAAAGAAGGCCGGATTTCAAGGGAGGATGAAGTCTTTTGGTGATGTGTTCTAAGGTATGTTATTTTCAGGTCATCTTACCATTTTCTCTATAACTTTGTTTATAGAATGATTCGGATGGTGAAATTTCTATGGTATTGAGAAGACATGTCAAGGTACCTGTGGTAAAATTTTCAGCTCTTGATTCGTTATAGTTATGGAGATACACTCTGTGGAAGATAAGGTTTTTGACCAGTCCTGAAGCTAGTCAATAAACAGGTGTTCTGGATAAAATAGTCATAACTTCTTCAAAGAGAATTCAAATGATGTAGGACCAATTGCATTGGAAATAGTAATGACTTTAGTTTCTTGTGTATGAGTTTCATAATTTGATGTTAAATATTGAGCGCGGGGCATTCTATACAAGTTTGGTCTCCTGAATAAACCCAGGGATGATTTTAAGGATGGAGATTTATTTTAAAATGTAGAAACCTTGGCGAATCTTACTAATCATTAATATGCCAACTATAAATGTTTGATGATATTTTTGTAAAAATATTCAAATTTCTAAGGATTTTATATAGTTTTTATAAAATTTTGACGATTTTTAAGGTAAAATAATTTTATGCTATAGAATTTGGGCTAATCATTTTTAAAATAGCGAATCTCTTTTTTGGAAAAACCATGGAAAATTAGCTCATGAGAGAAATTTAGCCCCTAAAATCATCCTTGATATAAACCAGAATTGAATAAGGTCTACCATTCTTTCTATAGCTTCCTTTTGGGGAGGATTCAAGGAGTGAAACTCGGAGAAGTTTCAGAAAATACATTGAGTAATATTATCTATAGGATCATAGTATTCCAAGAATTGAAGAATTGCATAAGTTGAAGAATTCTCATGAAGCATTATCAGGTTCTATGTGATGGTTCATTGATGGTGATGATTTAATGTAAAGTTTTATTATCTCTCATATATTCTTGGGTGGAAGGAAAGGGCAAGGATGGAGAGTTAAACCCTCTCTTGATATTGGAGGATTGTGTCTTCCTCTTGGAGGTTTATCCCTCCCTTTACATTTGGAAGCTGTAGCTACCTTTGGAAGTCATTACTTCCCTTGAAGAATAACTATTGATTATTTCTCATATATTGTGCATGGCGTACTGTGGTGTACTGGTGTAAATCTTATACTATTGTTCATTTCTCATTGGATATAATTGAATGGTTTAAGTATAAGTTGAAAAAGGTTTTAAATTTTACTTGATACTGATTCACCCCCCTCTCAATATCAGCACCCTAAATATATGAAAATGACTTGGATTGATAGTATGCGTCGTATGAAAATATAGTGTGCATGAAAACTAACAATTTGTTTGGCTGAGGAAAGTTAACTTGCAGAAATAAAGAGTCTTGGATATGGCAAGGATGTAAGCCCATAAGGAAGACTGATTGTCTGCTGAGCTAAATTTCTATGGGGAGGAAAGTCCCATGCTTGTGAATCTAGTTCCATGTGGAACAGATTTGAAAATAAATGAAGAAATTGGAAAAATATGTGGGTGACAGATTTGCAATAAAACTCTGATAGTTCTTGTAAAGTATTGATTGGGATCATGCACACAATGGGTATGTCAAGGAAAAACAATGATCTTGAATAATAAGACAGTCATGTGGATACAAATCCACAAAGTGCGCAGATAAGTATTGTGCTAGATTATGAAATTTTCTTAGAAATTTTATGCAATAGTAAAATGTTTTCTCATGAAACTATGATTAATGTGCTTCTTGTCCTAGAATTATTGAAGGTAGGTGATGAAGATTAAGAGTCCAAAAAAGGACCTGACCGAGGACAAAGGTCAAGACTTCTGAAGTGTCTGAATGAGAAAGGCATGACATGTGTTTTTGAGAAAGAACATCGAGGATGGTGTTCCTTTTTAAGGGGGGGGGAATTGTAACACCCTGTTTCCCCCAGTTGTAAATATAACTATATTGGCCAATGAACTATGGAAAACTCAAAGGTGTGAATGTTTGATTTGATGGACCTTTGAAGGAAAGGTCGATGAATGTAAATTATGTTATTTTAATAGAAAATTAATACGCGTTGCATGATTGCTGGAAAGGGGATGTGATAAGAGAGACCACGAATGCTAGGAAAGAGATGGTGGAGGGGACTAGGAATGGTTGAGTTAACCTCCACCGAACCAGTACCTTGCTAGATTTAATTTCTTAGGATCAGAATAACCCTCTGACCCAGGAATGAATTACAGTCGGGCTGGTAGGTGGGAATACCTCCTCAGGAGTTAATGAGGGGATGGGGCAGACCGCCCATCTGTAAGGATTCCAGACCTAACCATGGATTGGGAATTTGGGACACACACAATCCTTCTGGAAAAGGAAAGAAAGGAAAGCGTGGGGGTCAGGGGAGGGGATCTGCGAAGAGTGCAGAGATGAGAGACTAAGCTCTCGGGTTAGAGGAAGAACTGTGAAATGAATGTGTTCTGATCACAGAAAATAGAGATTGACTCGGGAGAAGGAGAGTAACCTTCATCTCTATCTATGACTGAGTTGGAAGAAGGAGAGTAACCTTGATCTGTATCTATTTATGTGCCAGGAGAAGGAGAGTAACCTTCATCCCTAACTTTTGTTGAGCCTGAAGAAAAGATTCAATATCAAAGCATCGTGGTTTAGCTCGGGGGTGGCCAGTGGTAAATCTATTAAGAGTGACTGGGCCTATGGTTGGGTGGAAATGGGCACCCCTTTCAGCAATCGCATCACACCTTCTGGTTCTGATAAGTGTTTTCATACTTTGTGCTTTGAAATGGAATAATGAATGAATGCATGTATGTATACATTTAAGATTGGCCTCTCTATTCACTGATCGAGTGATGTGTATGTATTTATCTCCTTGATAACTTATGCTTTTTATTGATTTTCCATATGCTCTAGTTTAATTCCCGAAGGTGTTTTACGCAGGGAGTTACCTCACCATTCCAAAGTCAGAGCAAGCCTCTTGGCACTACTACCATCTTGGTAATTCCACGAGATTACACCACCCTACTTCAGAATTTAAAGTTCTGTGAGATAGGAAGGTGCTTCCTTCAAACTAGTAGCCTAAGAAACCCTAGGCTCACGCCCATGACCTTAACCAAATCTCAGCTAAGAGTAGAGCTTATAGCCCTAGATTCATTAGAGGGTCCATATGACCAGGGTCTAGGAACCCTACATCAAGTCCGAAAGGAGCTAACTCTTGATGGCTTCGGAGCTTTGGGAGCTCAAATCCCTAGGATGTCAAGCTTCATAACTATAAAAAATACCCGAATTTCAGAGTCACAAAAGGTTGTGAGTCATAGATCTGGGGAGTCCGTTGGGACCCCTTCTCGATCGTCCGATCGCCTAATGGAAGGTTTCGCGTATGGTACTTGAGAGAAGTTACACTTAGGGAGAAAGGAGGAGTTTGCATCGCAAAACTCCTGAACGTCGAAGCCCTATGTGACAAGAGTCGTCGATGTGAGGACACTTTGGGACTTTTCCTAGATGCTAGATCTAGGCTGTGGTCAGCCCAATGCTGACCAACTTCGGGAGAAGAGAGGAGTCTGCACCACCAAACTCCTGAATGTCAAACTCCTGAAGTAACAAGAGTCGTAGATCTATGGATCTATGTAGTCATATCTCAACCATGAGATCTGAGGGATGTTAGAAGGTTGTCAGTCCGGGGTGATGTGGCATAGTGATGTCACCCAGGGACACGTGGACCTCAGTTTGAAGTGCTACATGTTACCCAGCTTTGTGTGTTTCACATAACATATATACCTACTGGAACGTGACATGTTTCATCCCCAATGAGGGTGCGTGTCACCCCTGGTCCTTCCACATGTTAGCTCATGGTACATGCCCGCCTAGCCAAAGGGGTTGGTTAAGTGACCGAGACTCCGGGACTTTGTTAGAAAAACAGGACCGCGGAGAAATAAAATAAAAAAAATGCATAAACAAAACACAGAAGACACACAATACAAGAGAGACACAGATTTATGTGGTTCACCCAGTGTGGGCTACGTCCACCAG
>ML803899.1:52687-73108 GCA_009831015.1 Picea engelmannii
ATGCTTCTTTTTAGTATAAATAGGAGTCGAGGGTATGAGAACCCTAGCTTGGATATTATTGTAACAGAGCGCTGCTCGATTGGAGGTTGCCCCCTCGAAGAGGCCTGTGAACATTGCTATCTGATTCAAAGTGTTATTTCTGTGCTATTTCGTATATCATTTCTGTGTATTGTGAAGATTATGCTGGATATTTTACTATTATTCTATCATTTCTAGCATTTCATTTCTGTTCTGCATATTTTATATATCTGGTATCTTGCAGTTTCTTATGGGTTGACCCAGGTTTTAAATATAGGATTACCAACAACCCTTTGACCATCAGCCCTTCTGGATACCATACGGAAACACAACACACAAGTGTACGCACAGTCTCACTTGAGATGGCTTCAATGGGTGGCTGTAAGACTCATATGTCTGCAACCGTGGGATGGGATGCGTTTCTCTCTCAGGGGCATTAGATCTACTCATTGTTATCCTTCAAACCCACATTAGATCTTATTATAGACCATTGTCACAATTATTCTAATAGTAATTCATTAACCATTATAGCCACATGTGTTCAATGACAAGTATTTATTTACTACAACACAAGATTTTGATCTAAACACTAGCTATAACATTCATTTATTTAGAGATATTATGCAGATTCCATTAGTTTATTCTTAGCGTGCAATGCTATTTCCTTTATCATTTAACATGTTCATCATAAACTTACTAAGAAAATGCAATCAGAAACATTTTATACATTCTCACAAAACACAGATATACCGTGGTTCACCCCCCTCCCGGGGCTACGTCCACAAATATTTGTTGCTTCGGCTCTTTATTAATCTTCATGCAAAATATAGTGCTCGCACTATACATCTCTTCCTCCATTAGAGGCAATCTCCACAGATCGCAATAGTCCTCACCAAAACTGAGAACTTCTCACCAATCCACTATCAAACTGACTCAAAATGGCTAACTCACTAACCCGTTGACAACAACTTCTAACCTTTTACAGTCCTAATACATTCTACTTATAAAAAAATTGGGACAAAATCCTTACAAAAACCCTAACCCTAAGCGAGTTAGGTTTGTCCACTTCACCACTAATTCCCTCTCGATTGGTCCTTGATCCAACCGTTCTTCAAGTCAATGCTTGTCCACTTTCCAACTGCTCCGTAGCAATTTGTCCACTTTGTAACTGTTTTTATCAGTGCTTCTTTTCCTCTATTTTCGACATTGTTTTTCCTCTATTTCCGACGTGCTCCTCACTTATTGTTGTTGTCTTAATTCTTTCTCAAAATTGGCCTGTGCAAATAGAGAGTCATAAAAAATGTGACACTTCCACATATATGGCTGGCCTAACAGAACATCACATAATTCTAGTTGGGAAACATCACACAGTACCTCATCCTTGAAGGGCTTGATGTCATATGATAGGCAACATTGTTGGCTAATGCAAAGAAATTGACCCGGGAAAATCCATCCAATGTTGTATGGTTGCGGGTGTGGGGTTGTCGAAAAATCCAACTGCTTGATGACCTCTACTAATATGAGGTTCTTCTAGCTTATGTTGTCAACAATAAAATGCAGCGGGCTCCCCTTCACCCACATATGCGAATGGAAGAGGCGCTCCCCCTTCTTAGGATCCTCTGGTTCTTCTAGTTGGATTGTTGCAGTCAGGATAGTAGTAGTGGATTTTGCATCAATGATAAGTCTCCTTTTGTTATATTCTGAATCAAAGTATGAGTTAGGGTTCGACTCTTTTTATTTGTCTCGGCCACCAATGATTTTTTTGAGCGACATTCATCATTGTTGTGCCAAGGAATTTTGTGGAAGTCACACCACTTCCCAGTGTCCTTCTTCATCTTCCCGTTACCCTTATTTTCCTGCAGCTTGGACTGGTTTTCTCGAGGTTGGTTGTTCTATGAGTTAGGGTCACCTTTACCATACTTTGGTTGTTGCATATTTGCAGACCTGAACTCTCGCTTGTTCTGTTGCTTAAATTTCTGCTCAATTTTGATAGCATATCGATAAGCAACTGCCAGTAATAAGATGTCCAGAAAATCCATTTTTTTTTTTCATGTACCTATATAGAGCCCCGTGGTATTTTAGAACCAGATGCCGCTTAGAGTCTTTGATACCCATCTTGGTGTGCAAGGTATGAAAGGTATTTTTGAACTCTGACATTTTTTGGCCCCTCTCTTGACACAACATGGTCCATCTCATGTATTGGTCATCATAGTTTCCAATAGGGTAATATTGTTCCTTGATTGCATCCATAAAAAAAACCCAAGTGGGGTTGGCCCAAAATATTCTAGACTCCTTTGTGGAGTTTTGTTCCCAGTAGGTTTCCCACCAATGTTTGACATGGGGAAAGCCTTAAGGAGCGCAAAGGTGATATTTTCTTTATCGAAAAAATTGTGAACATAGAAATAACCTTCTAGCAAATTTAACCACTTTTCCAAAGCATGTGCATCAATTTGACCTTCAAATATGGGAATATCAAAATTAAATTGTACCTTGAATGGGACAACGTCTCCAAAGCGACTGCTTGACGAAGACACACCTGCTATTGTTGACAATCGTTGAGGGATTTGGGTAAAATTCTCCAACATCTCGTTCCTTTATTGCACGAGGGATTTCGCAAGCAACAGCTTGATGGTATCTTCTACTCCCTCGTCTTTCTTGTATTCCTCCATGGGAGGTCACTTGGGCTAACGAGAGTGGTTTTCCTCAAGGGAAACTATCTTGAGACCCAACTCTCTATACCCTTACCTCATCTGGGACATGCACTAAGAAACGCAAAGGAGTATCCTCCTCTGATACCATTGATTCGTATTATTTTGAGAATGAAATGAAGGTGAAAATATAATAAGTAAATACACATATATATTTCTAGAAACATAGAGATATATTAATGCATAATTTTTATTAATGACAGAAATGTACAGAGACTGTAAAAATACAGAGTGAATGAACTCGCTAGAATGGTGGAAGCTTATCTCTGAGAAGAGATGTGATGGTTATGCTCATTTAAAAGAAGATGATGATGATTACAATGAGGCCCCAAAATAATTTTTAACATAAAGAAAATCCAAAACCCTAACCCTGGAAGATGAAATGCCAAAAGGTTTGCAGGCCCTGATGGGGGTAGTTTATACGTCAACTTCCCAAGGGCGTAACTTTTGCATACAATATTCATTTGGGATGCATGATATCTCGTTGGAAATTTCTATCCAAGGACTACACATGTTTCCATCACACTCTAGCTAAAGCCTACATTGTGACTCTGGTGGGCCCAAAAAACGATTTTTAGGGCCTCAAAATGACCTCGGAACTTTATGACTCAAAAAGATGTAGAAAAACTGCCAAGGTGGAAACACATGTTTTGAGCCAACAGAATAGGTGGGTGGCCACCGATATCCACCTAGATCAATACAAATCATCAACAAGCATACCCCAAACCCATACTAGGCACACTCAAGCATTTCTTCATGTCAAACTCATAAATAAAACCAAAGTAAACTTTTGTTAAACTATTAATCAACACAATGTAGTAGGCTATAAAATTGGTCTATTTAGCAAGTACTAAGGAAAATAATGGACAAAACACCAATTTTTTGGGGTAATTAGTTATATAAAATGGATAAAGATAGGCTAATTCAGGAGTCCATCGTACTCTTGAGCTTAGAGGTTTGCACAACCTCGTGCAAAAAGGAAGGAGAAATGACAAAGAGTGAATGTAAATGATTCAACTAATGACTACTGCTTAGTCAGCCTTGTTTTATGATTCTTCTTTGTCTACTATTGTTTTTTATTCCACTTCAAACTCTATTGCTGTTGCATATTTATTTCAATTGTAGTAGGTACTGACTTAGTATAGAGTATTGTTGCAACTAATGATAATATTTTTGGTAATATAGTTGTTGATGACTCTGTTCTGATTGTTGCTACTATAGATACTTCTTCCCTTACTGTCGAGGACTCTTGATCCAGAATAGATCTAGGCACCAAAATGGGTCGAGGAAGGCCTAAAAATCAAAGTGCTCAGAATGGCTTCAAAATGGATGTGTGTGTAGGCTCATCAATACGAACCCAACACAACTTGAACGGTCTCAAACGAACATCGTATGCAAAAGATATCGCGATTTGTTCCTTTTGCCAAACATGAAAAATTTGTTGACTATACAGTCCATACAGTGTTGACATGGAAATTGATGGTACAGGACATATGGTTGTACATGTGATGTGGCAGTGATGCTAACTGGAATGGCAGGATGACAGGGCAGACACGTAGGTAGACAGGTGGTCGAATGTTTGGTTGACATGTGTCCTCATCCTTGGTGAATGGTATGGTGCCACGTGGCCTAGTCTTGGGCTGCCATGTGGCACCCCTTCATTAGACAGTTTGGGAAAAATTGGTATGGACTCCCGAGGAGTCGAACCCGTGACCTCCGGTCCAGGTGGCGAGTGTTTTGGCAGGGCTGGGCTACCAGGCCCCCCACGGTATGACTTAACACTATATGTTTAAACATTATATTTAAACTTGCCATAAAGTTTGTTGGGAGGATTAAAGGGTTGGGGCTATGAATCCATATGTCTCTACCATATAACTCGACGCATATGCAAAGGACCCTTGCAATGAACTTAGCTCCCGATTCAACGCTACCCATATGACCATTACCACTTGATTGTTGTGTTGATGGGTCATAGATCCCTTTACTCAACAGTTGGAACCAAACCCGCCACCGAGGCCCAATTAGACTCTATAGTGTTTAATAGTGGAATGGTTCGCCAGATCTTGCGATCTGGCCAGTTTATCGATGGGCTTTATGTTTTCTTGCAAAGGCATCTCCTTTAGTTGGGACTTTCTCTTTCTTTTATTTTCTCTTATGTGGGACCGGTATAATATGTAAGCCGATATAAACCAACTTGGAAAAAAAATAGGATTAAGTTTAACTACTGGAGAAGAGGCTGAACTTGGGATATCCCGCTACTCAAGCATGCAGACGACAATTTTATACCACAGGCCTAGTACTAATATGTTAACCATGTGAGAATCCAATTACTGTTTGAGATACTAATTATCAGAAAGAAAACACATATGCGATAAAATAATGGAAATAAAAATAATTCACCTACTCTAATCATCCATCACATAATAACACAACGATTCATCTTCATCATTAAAGAAAAGAATAGTAAAACATTGCATCAAATAACTTAACAATAGATTTAATATGTCTTACTCATTACAGCATCCATTAGTTCTTCTCCACATTCAATCAAACATGCATTTGATGAAAATAACTTGTCTCTAGTCCAGAAGGACTTCTCTATTAAAGGTAGCTCGAAAATAATTCTTAACAAAACCAAAAAATAAGAGTTTATTGCAGCAACCATCGACCCTTAACTAATCGGCCGATGCTCTTATTTATAACATAAAATTAACTAAAAATAATGGCTAAGGTGTAGTTAAAAAAAACAAAACTCGCCACGTGGCATTCTCTCCTAACACTTTTCCAACAATCATCTCAAAATATCACTTTGAAAGGGTGACTTTTCTCATACTCCGACCAACTAATGAACAACTCCTCGCAGGTGTGGACGTATGGAAATATGTGATGTTCCATTGGAGCCACGCAAATATCTATGATCTTTACTGCATGTGCCCGATATTTCACCAGACTAACGCTTAAATGTTGCAGCACAACCTCAGATCTTATCGGGTGTTCCATGAATTGTAGCACATGTCCTAGCACTATGTCAGTCACCTTTGCTAGCTCTTCGACCCATAACGAATCTTTCTTGGTGTGTGATTTGACTATGTTGCACAAGTAGATGAATTCGTCGGGGGTGCCGAACTAGGGGAGCCTGATATCCTTCATAGCCTTGTTGATTTTACCCCAGTTTTTCTCACATTTGGCACATTCCTCTTGAATTTATTGGTGCAGTTCCTTAGACATTCTTTCCCAATATTCAGTCGATTTCTTTATGCGATCCAAACTAATTTTGTTCAACACTTGAATGTCGTGCTCTTATTTACCTTGGCCCTGTTGGACTACACCAATGTAGTTGATTCACTCCACATATTGTTGCACCTTTTCGTACCACCGTTCCATATCCTTGCACGTCGCGAGTGCCATGAGAGTATCTTCCTAGAGCTCGGCTATCTTCATAATGAAAAGGTGTCGCTCATTCGTGAACTTTCTATAGGCCTCTTTGAACTTGCTCCTTGGGTACACCATGGCCTATGTGGTGTCCTAATCGTACTTAGATAGGTGGCACAAATGTTCTAGTTGCTTCAGGGTGGATACTAGCTCCTTTTCATCCCGTTTAGATCTATCCATGGTGGCATCTGAGATATCCATCCCCACACCGATAAGCTCAGATGTTCTGGAATTTTCTATGTTTATCAAATTTTCCTCTGTAGTGATGAGGATGGAGCGATATAGAGTGATCCTCTTTTTCTTAGTGGTTCTTTGGATGATGGAATTCCTCTTTAGATCATAAGATATAACATGTATATCAGCTACCTCTTCACAAGTTCAGGAATCTTCCGATCACCCCATGTGAGTGTATTTCCCAGACTTCTGGTGGTGTATATTCATTCAAGATTAGGTCCTTGAACTTCCTTGTTGTGCTCCAAAGGCCCGACTTCTATCTGGGACTCATCGGGGTTTTGAGCATCGATTGAAATAGAGGCGTTGGGAATAGAATTGATACTTACTTTTTCACCGGCCATTGAAACATCGATTTCCTGTTGCGGTGCTCTAGTCTCTAGCTCGTCTGACCCCGACTGTTTGTCGCTATCCACTTGAGACTTTGGAACATCTGGTAGTTTTGTGTCTAGGACACTCTCAACTTCCTTTTATTTCTATGGAATCTCCAGGATTCAGACCTCAGGGATAGGACAAGATGTCTTCTCAGGTCCCTTTTCTTCTTCAATGTGCACATGAGCCCCAAGAAATGCTTCCAGGCTCTCATCATCATCATAGAATTTAATTAGCTCGCGGAGGGGGTCTGGTGCACTTGTTCCTACTAATACCCCGACTATTTATGTTTGAGTCGCCACACCTATCGGTGATCCAGTTGGTGGTGTTGTGAATCCAAACTCATCCAACCCGTCAATTTCATCAAACTCTATAAATCTAGGGCCGGTTATACCCACCTAGCCTCTATCTGGGTTATCGATAGGGGATATTGTCATTCTTGATAAGTCCGGGTCATTTTGTAGTTGATCAAGCACTCACTGTGCCCATTCTAACATGAGCAGTCCCCTTTCCCACGCATCCTATACCAAATGGATATCTCTACCTTGTGTTGGGGATATCAAGGGGGATTTTTCTACTTTGGCTACTTTGGTTGCTATCCTTTCTTCTTTGGCCCTGAGGACCTCTTGAGCTGATTGTTCCAGAGTTGTCTCTTGCTCATCTAGGTTCATGGGCTTGAAACTGGTCACCTTAGGGTCAACCATCCTTGCCATCACCTCGTCCTAGTCTTGAGAGTTTTCGATGAAGATCTCATATTAAAACCTGTCATGGGCGTATGGCCAACAGGATGATACTTGTGATGTGTGCTTTAGGACCAGACCCTTCGGGTCTTTCTTGCGAAAATATCCAGTCTGGAACTAGAACTCCAATTGGCTTAATCCTTCCTACTTGGCTTGACCAGTATCTTTTACCATGTAGAAACCTATATGAAATCCATAAGGTATGAATTCCTGCTTCTTATCTTTTACCAAAGTAGCATTGTAACCTTGTAGGATGGTCTGATAACAGATTTCCCCTACTACTAGTCGATCAGGGACATACATAGGTAACAAGTGTGGTGCTCTGGTGGCTCCAAAAACCCTGATGTAAGTATCGCACTCATCCAGATACCAGTGGCCAACCTTTGATATCATATTTTTGGCTGCATCTGACAGTCTTGTGCACTCTTTCTTGAACAACATAAAATGAATACGTGAGATAAATTGATCGCAGATGAGAGAGTAGGATCTCTTGTACCTGTTCTCCCATAAGATGTTGAAATATACATGGACCAGGAATTTTGAGTCGTGCCATCTCAAGTTCATTCTAGCAAAGGAATTTCTAGCACAGATGATGTCTAATAAATAAGAATCCATATAGAAGGATGGGGTTTCTCCCTCTTTTGGTGTCTGGGCTTGTTTAATACAAATGCTCAACTGCTTTGAAATGATGGCACCCCAGTTAAATCCCCTCCTCGAAATGGCTACAGTGTAAGATAGAGGTATCCATGCCTCTAAAAACCTGGAACAATCCTTCTCCCCATACAAACGACAAATGAGGGCCATTAGGTATATATATGGTTCTCTTAAGTTGGTCGTCGGGTACCAGCCGAAGGTCCGATTGGTGAACGCTTTATCCTCTCTCCACCATGAAGCCATCAAATTGATGGTGTCTTTTTTCTCATAGAATCTTATAACAAAATCTGTGTTCAGCCGCTCCTCTGGTTCTCTTAGCTTGTAGTAATTTTGCACCTCCACTGGAAGGAAAACCCCGACACACTCGCCATTATCATCTTTAATTAAACATCTTTGTGTGTCTATGTGGTCGATGAGCCACTTAAGGAGTTCTATGCAGGGGAATATTGGAGTTATGTTCTCTACCATATGTAGGTATGAACTTCGGATATTCGGAAAAACTTCATCGTCAAGCTTTCTGCTATCGGGGTCGATGTGCGAGGTATATTTGGGGAATTCTTCCCGCTTGATCTTCTGGAAAATTTCTCCCCAGTGTGGGAATACTGCCTTGGTACCTATCATTGCATCCATGTCTCCAAAGGTCAGAGGCTGAATAAAAACCTTCTTGGTGGATGTCTTGATGACATGTACCGGTTTTGGAGTAAATTCTAGATGTTTTGCGACCGTTGGGGAAGAACTTTCTCCCACATCTAGTTCCTTTAGATTCAATGCTCTTGGAGATTTCTTGGTGGTTGTTTTTCTTGGAGGCATTGTTCCTGCAAATGAAACAATCCTTTAGGGCCAGCCTACCAAGTAATATTGGATCAAAATGTATATGTGAAGTGAAACACATAAAATCTAGACTAATACATACCTATAATGCTTGCTAAACTCTGTAGTTTGATACTCACTGGGGGCTCTGAATCTTTTAAACTACTCATTTCATTCTTCTTTGATGTTCTAAGTCTCCTTTGTGCATAGAATTTTTTAGCGACGGAAGTCACCCCTGGATTGCAGCAGGAACAGAGCCCGACACCCATCAGTTTATGTCACGATTTGTTTAATGGGGTGATTGAATGGAGGTTAACTCAAAACGATGTGGTTCTAACTCTGAAACTAAGCCAGGCATGCATGGGTAAGTGAGGTCTTAGATCACTTCAGACAGTGAGTTGTAGTAAGGGTGAGTAGGGGGAAGACTTATATAAGAGAATTGCGAAGGTCTTTCATGAACATCAGGTTCCTAACAGACTGTAGGAGAAAACATCCGAACACAAGATCTTCTTACATTCAAACACAGAAACCAGAGAATACAACAATGCACAATAAATCATTTATCATAACATAATTGCAATAATTCATGTGAATCAGTCAATCATGAACTCCCTCGATATAAGATGAAAACTAGATGGAGTAAGAAAGACTATCTGTCATAAAACAAGAAATTTCACATACATATGCATAACCAGAAAGCTTAGATTATTCGTTAAAAATTTACGGTCGGGAGCTTTCCTCTACCATTGATAGATTACAAAATTCAAAGACTGAGTCTATATACTCAGAAAATTCACCTAACAGTGGCGTGCTTAGTCATCCAAGGCTTGGTGTCCCCTTAGCCGAATTCATACGGATATTCTTCGTCAAACGCCACCTTAACTGCGCATGGCTCCTGTAAGGGAAGTAGCTAAGCCATTAAGAGCCAAGTTAGCATGTGCAGACCTCCTCTGGCTAGTTGAGGACTCGGCATGGCTTCTTTGGAAAAATTGGTACACAGGACCCTCTCAAGCAGACCGCTTGCCAGATCCTCCATACCTCACACTTAATGAATGAGGAGAGGTTTCAACCACTCCTTCTTGCTTTCATTTACTTCGAGCGAAGACTAGGATTGAGGTTGAATCCGATGGCACCTGGAGATCGCGATGACCCTTTCGGCAACTGGACTCGATGACTTTGGCCCCTATTACATAGCTCCTTTATTTCCCTAGTGACCACAGGCTGTGACACTGTGTTTACTCTCAAAGGTGATTTCGGCGTTTGTGAATAGGAAGGGGCTGATCCCTGCACCTCGAAATCGCGATGGGAAAAATGTCAAGACGGCTTAATCTGGCACCACGCGTCCCTCTAGATATGACGGTTCTGAACCCTCCCGATGATTATGTGGGCTTGGGTCTTGGATACTCCCAGCACCTCGCGCATCAGGAATACGACGATGTTGCACCTTGCACCTAGAAATCGCGATGGGCGAAACGAAGAGGAGACTAATCGCGTGCTAGATGTCTCCTGTGGATGGACGACCGAGATTGCTCTGTAATTATGTGGGCCCGACTTTGGGAACCTTCGACACCTTTGGGGTTCAGGGTTTCGAGATATAGGACAACATGGAACCTTCTCCCTTTGAACTCCCGAATGCCAAAACGCCGACGCGACTAGATCTCGTGCCACACGTCCTCTGGATGAATGGCTGCTATCCTTCCCTGCACACAATATGGGTGCTATCCATTGCGCTAACCTCGGTGCAACTTCTCTAACCGTGATTTCCCACCAACCGTTAATCTGTTCCTTTGGATGAATCCTGACCGTTGAAATCAGGCTGCTCGCTCGCTTGATTTAAGCCCAAAGTGGACATTTTGTGCTACGCTAGGGCGCTTCTCGCACCACTTGTAGACCTAAACACTCTCGTGCCTCGGATGAGAAATGTTACTAATAGAATGATCTTGTTTACAATGACTCAAGAGGATTTAATGAAAAATATCTTACCAGTCGTATCAACCAATTAATTCGGGTGATGAGTGAAATTCAAACAAATCTACCACCGAATCTCTACAATTTAATTCATCGTGGGTTGATGGTAGAGGCATAGAGGGTGTTGTGTTGCATCGATAGGTTCAAATGTTCCTTTTGATTCACGCATGAATTAGAAACTAATGCGAGTTTTGGAATTGATTATCTCTTTAAATGTATCGAATCTAAACGTATCTAGCATTAAAACATCCCATCGTGTCTCTTTCCTAGTGGGGAAGTCGAGAATTGGCAAGGTGCTATGGGAGTTTTCATTGATGTTTGTTTGCGACAAACCTCTGACGCTGATCGATTTCGCCACACGGGTTTGACGCGGCATAACTGGCTCAAGATAAAAACTAAATCGTAAGGCTAACCAATCCGAAAAGGATACATGGCAAATGAGGACAGGTGGTTTGATTGCGTACATCAATTGAAGTTGGGGTTTCAACAAGATGCATGTGTTAAAATAACACTAGTATTGTCGATGTCGAAAAGGTATTGGGGATCGACAATCGAGGATAAAATTATCACGTTTTCTATGGACTAGCTATCTCACAAAATTGCCGATGTCGAAATGCTTCAGGGATTGGCTATCAATGATTCTTTTATTTCTTCATTAACGTTTACTCCCTTTGCCTTTCGTCAATTCCTGAATGAGATCAGATATCGGAAATATCCTTGTGTAATGTTTGTAGCGAAAGAGAGCTTCCTTTTGCCGATTCCGAAATGCTTCGAGGATCGACAACTTCGGTTTTCTGAGTGATTCTTTTACACATCTTAGTTCCTTCCGATGCCAAATTTTGGGCGCATCGGGTGAAAGATTTTGATTGTTTGATTCCTTATTTGATTGTTAAGATTCTTCAATTTATTTTGGTTTTCATGAGTTAGAAAAACTTGAACAGTTAGGAAAAACATTTCTCAGAAGCAAAAGATGAATTCAGATAGTGCAAAGCTTAAGTGGTACCCAAAAAGTGAAAAATTGACAAAGACTTTTTAGGGTGTGTTGAGTGCTCAACAAATGGTGACTTACTGGGTGAAAGAAGAATCTTTGTTCCTCCTTCAGGCTCGGCTGATGCAAAATTTGGTGGAGAAATTAACTGGCTTTAAATCAGAGCCTCTTGTACCCTTGTAATTGAAATTCTCCAGTTGATGCTTCCGGGTCTTCCTGTGGGGTTCTCCACATTTATTCCTCCTTCGTCTCCTGTAACCTTGACTCATGCCCTTTTTGACAAAAATCTAGTAAAGTATTCACTGGCATGAAGCCTTTAGTTACCTTTAATCACTTTCTATAGTGTTTCTCCATTGCCAACGAGTGTCCATATCCCCGATGGAGTCACCCCGACATCAAAGACCTTGCTCCGCTACCAGCGAGCATCCATAGCCCGTGTGGAGTTATCTGCATACCCTCTCCTACTATTCACTCGTTTGTTAAAGTCAATTTTATTTCAGCAGAATGCCCTGTGCGAGTGGGAGAGGATGATGTCTGTTTAATTTGCAAAGTGAGATGGTTAAGGTGAATCCTTTGCTAGCTTTATCTTCAGGGTTCATGTGGTCCTTTTCAGCTTACCAAATTTCCATTAAGGTTTCACCAGACCACTGGGCAGACCTTTCTGCATTTCTCCAAAGTTGTTCATGTGCACAGGTTAGATAGAGGACCCCTCAGAGCAACCACAGGTTCCCCGATGCTTTCTCGTGTTGTATGTGGGCGATGAGTTAGGAACAGAGTTATCCATGTCACATGATTTGAGTTCAACCATTGTATTGCTAAACACAATCTTTCAAAAAGTGAAAAAAATAAAACAACAAAGGAAAACAAAAACACATTTCGCAATTAACCTAACTAAAAATAAAAATCATGAAAACAATCACATAAAACATTTTTTTTTTAATGGAAATATTGTTTTAGGGCTTGGCCATTTAATGGGAGGGTGTCAGGTTCCCCCCTTAGATTCTGTAACCGTTAAGTGCCTGCCCCAATCTTCTCGGCCACCTGAAAAGGTCCGAGCCATAGATTCTGAAACTTAGAATGTTTTCCTTTAGGCTCGTTTGCTCTGTCCCACTTCAGAACTAGGTCTCCTACTTCAAAAATTTTCTCTTTAGCCTTATGCTTGTCAAACCATCTTTTAACGATCTGTTGATGGGCTATGAATTTTGATTTATCCTTTTCCCTTTCTTCTTCCATCATGAGTAGGGTGTCGATTCTCCATTGTATGACTGATGAAGGCTCTCCCATGGCATCTTGAGCCAGTTAAAGAGATGGAAGATAAAGCCCGTTCGGGAGAATGGATTCCTGCCCATATACCAGAAAGTATGGGGAATTTCCTATAGCTTCCTTGGGTGTGACCCTATCGGCCCATAAAGCGTTATGGAGTATATTATGCCAATTCCTTTGGTTGTCTGCAACCGTTTTCTTCAATATTCTCACTAGGTTCTTCTTAGTTGATTCTGCCACTCCATTTCCCTGTGGATAATAATTTGCAGAGTACCTAATTATGATTCCTTTGACAAGGGAAAAATCTGTTAATAAGGTGGAAGAAAAGTAAGCTGCATTATCAAAAACAAGAACAAAAGGGGCATTGAACCTTGTGATTAGTTGTTGTTCTATGAATTGGATCACTTCCTTCTCGTTTACGTGATTTAGATGGATGGACTCTTCCCATTTAGTGAAATAATCAGTGGCAGTAAGTATGTACTTATGTTATTTTGAAGATCTTGGTGTAGTTTATCCTATGATATCTAACCCCCATTGCTCAAAATATCTAGAAATAGTCACCGGTTGGAGTGGAACTATCGCTCTCTTCTCTCTTCCAGTGCTTATTTGACAAGTTTTACAGTTCTTAGCATATGTGTGAGCGTCCTTGAACACGGTAGGCCAATAATATCTAGCTCTCAATATCTTAGGAGTGGTGGTGTTTCCTGTGAAATGTCCACTGGTAGAGCCATCATGGAGCTCTTTCAGAACTTTTTTTGCATATTCACGTTCGAGGCATCTTAAAAGTACCCCATCATAATTAACTCAGAAGAGTACCAAGTTTATGAGGCGATATTGTGATGATTTTAATCTGAGAGCTCTCCTTTCCCTAGGGTTGATGTTTTCTAGACAAGTCCCATGGTGTAGGAGATAATTCAGCTTCTCATACCACGACTCTTTCCCTAGGTGATTGTATAAATCTTCACCACACCATAATAACATTTCATTTTCCCATCCGGGGTCTTCATTTGCTTGGTCTTGGGCTTTAGCTGCAAGTTTGCATAACCCTTTCCCTTTAACTAGTTTGGCAGGTTTTATATCTGGATCAAACTACTGAACTACTGCCATCCAGTTCCCTCTTCTTTCCCCCATTTCTTGTCGAGTGAACAAGGATCAAATTGCAGGGTGAGGTATGATTACCTTGGTGTGATTCTTGAGGATGTAAGATCTGAAGTGTTTTACTACCTTATATATCGCGTAGGCTTGTTTATCTATAGCAGGATAATTGAGTTCGGCTCCTTGGAGGTTAGTGCTCATGAAATACACTAGGGCCTCGTTGTTGTCATCATCCTTCTGAGTCAATACTGCAGCTATCGATTGGTTAGAAGCAAAATTATAGAGGAAGAAATGTCTATTAAAATCTGGGCTTCGTAAAATGGGGGCTTGAGATATAGCAGTTTTAATATTGCCGAAGGCATCCTTTCTTTCATCGTCCCACTTGAATTCAGCATCCTTGCAGATCATTTTTTGTAATGGTCTGACAGTCTCGACAAAATCGGGGGTGAATTTTCTTACAAAATTAATTTTCCCAAAGAAGGATTGCATTTCCTTTTTGTTGTGAGGTAATGGGAGCTGAGTTATAGCCTTGAATTGCTCAGGGTCTATACGAATGTCAGCTTGGGATATAATATGACCTAATATCTTTCCTTCCTCTATACCAAAGATAGTTTTATTAGGATTTAAAGATATACCATATTTTCTACACCTTTTGAAAATCTGGGTTAAGTGTTGGATGTGCTCCTCTCTGTTCTTTGAATACACAGTTACGTCGTCCAAATACACTACCACACACTTGTTGATTAGTCCCCAAAATGCTACGTCCATGGATCTTTGGAAGGTTTATCCCGCATTGATTAACCCAAAGGGCATGCATTTATAAGTGAAAGTTCCCCACTTGGTTCGGAAGGTAGTTTTCAAATGATATTCCTCTTAAACCAGAACTTGGTTGTAACCTAAGAAACCATTGAGCAGGGAGACAATATCAAAGCCAGACACAATATGCAAGAGTTTCTTCAGTGGAGGGACTGGGTAGTTGTCCTTTTCTGAAGCTCTATTAAGGTTCCTAAAATCTACGCATATAAGGATTTCCCCAGAATGTTTCCTCACAGGAACCAAATTTTCTACCCACGTGGAATGCCTAACCTGGAAGATAATTTTGGCATCTAAAAGATTCTTAAACTCCTGACACATGAGAGGTTTCAGGGATGGGTGATACTTCCATTGCTTTTGTTGGAAGGGTTTCACTTCAGGTTTTAATGGTATAGTGTGTTGAATGATGCGAGTGTCATAAGTTTTCAGATCTCGGTAGGACCATGCAAAGACATCTTGATATTGTCTGAACAGTTTGAGATAAGCCTTCCTTTCCTCTTTAGATATGGTCTTTCCGAGATTTATATTCTTTGGGTTTTCTGGGGTTCTCAGATTTATAGTTTCATGCATGGGACAGGAACTACTGGTCTTAGCATTTTTGGGCCCCTTCAATCATTCTTTCAGGTCAAAAATATTTTCTAAATTAGCTATTCCCTTCGGGATTGTGTGAGACTTCGATTTGTCAGCTGACTGACCTATCCGAGGATCAGTTTCGGTTGATTTCTCCTGGAATACTTCATCATCAATAGTTAAATCTTTGAAATTATCTTGGTTAGTTAGAAATTTTATGATCTATTCATCCCCTTCAAATACCTTCCAATTAGAAATGTTGTTAGGCACCGATGGTTTTTAGAGTAGCTCCACAGTGAACCGAGAGGCTTCATAATCCTCTAAAGGTGACAACATTGAAGCAACTGTGGCCAGGGAATCAGCAAGGATATTTTTTCTCTGGGGATCACTGTAATATTGAAAGCTTCAAAATGATCTATTAATCTATGCACTTCCTATTGATAATTCTTTAGGTGTAGGGAATTGCAATGTATAGTATTCCTTACTTGTCTAACGATAATTTCATAATCCCCAAAAACCTTCAATTCTTTGACTTTTAAGTCTATGGATTTTTTTAACCCTTGTACTAGAGCTTCATACTCGACAATGTTGTTTGTGCATTCGAACTAAATTCTATAGGATAGGAAATGAAGTTTACCCTTTGGATCAATGAGGATACATTCCGCCCCAGATCCTTCCTGTGATTTAGATCCATCAAAGTATATGGTCCAAATTTGTGAATGAAAAATTGTCTATTTCTTCTTTCGTATTACTCTCTTGCTCTCCTATCTTTTGTTCTGTGATTTCTAGCACAAGTCCTTAACAGAGGAGAGTTTCCTTTGTCGGTATCGGTGATTTCTCTTGAAAAACAATTTCAGATTTTTGATTGACAGGGACATCATATGAGAGGGGGAAGAAATTCCTGAAGTAGGAGTCGCAGGAATAATTTCCTCGCACAGGGAAATCTGTTGATGAGGGTTCGTTCAAGGTTTCTAGGTCAGTGACAGTATGTTTCAGATACCTTTCCCTATCGATTTTGATCATGTTCTTGTATCCCTTCAGAGGTAGCCAAAGGTGTGCCTAGTCTGTACTAAAGTATCCATTTAACTTCTCAGACCAATCTTGGCTTAATAACAATCCATAAGCTTCTGGGATATCTACTACAATGATGTCAATCACTTGCACAAACTTAGGATGTGTCGCTATTCTGATCATTACATATTTGAGTTCCCCCATGACTTTGACCTGGGTTTTGTCTAGTTGTATTACATGTTTATCTCTCTTGAGAGGAACGACATTTAATTTTTTACAAATAGACAAAGGCATAACGTTGGAAGATTCTCCTTAATCTACCCAAACAATTATGGAGGTTCTTGTTGAAAACTTCAAACGTCAAAAGGAATGGTGGGACAAAAAGATTTCCCTTCTTATATTCCGAGCAGGTAATGACAATTGGTTTATTTACTAGATCTGTGGAAGTTAGATTTCCTTGTTGTTCATCACTTGTCGTAGGGTTTTCTACTGATCTCAAAGCTTGTAGCAGGAAATATTTTTTTTGAGGGATTCTGCATATGTCCATAACTAATATATTAGCCTTCAAATTATTTAAATCTTCAACTAAGTTGTAATCCAATTTGGGCGATTCTCGGGTATGGATGCTTATAGGGTTCTTACGGGGAGCGAAAGGTGCTTTCGGGTGATTGGGAGTTGATCTTCCTCCCAGAGTTTGGGTAGTAGTAGGATATTTTGAGATAGGTGGACCCTTACTTTGTGTTTGCACAATCAAGACTTTTGCAGGTGGTTCTTGAGCCTGTAATAGGTCGTCAGAAGGCATAATTAGGTTAGGATCCCATATCGGCATGGTTGTATCTTCTAGTGGATCAATCTCTTCTTGATCAACAACATTCATAACTGAACCACTTGGTTGTTCGGTTAGGGAAGCCTCATCTAAAAACCGGTTGGCCATTAGATTCATGGCATGCACCCATTAAGGGCAGTCTCTTTCAGATTGGTTTTCTTGATGATAAGTACAGAAAGAGTCAGATGCTACATTTCCCAGATCATTATTTAAGTTAGTTGGGGGAGGTTCAATTGCTTTGAAAGGCGAGTTTCTTTTAAATAAAGGCTTATAGGGCCTTTGGCCTTGGTTTCCTTCCCTTGCACTTCTTTTCATGTCTATGATCTCATTTGATAACTTCTTGACCATGCGTTGTAGGTCTTCTATGTCCCCACTTCCCTTTTCGGGAACTTGTTCTTCTTGTTTCTCTGTCAGTCTAGTCAAAAGGATTCCACTCCTGGGAAGGGGTTGGACTTCTTTCTTAACTAACGATACCTGACCTTCTTTACATCCCTTCATTTGGAACTCTATCGTTTTGGATTCTTCAAAATTCTTAGCCAGGGTTCGCTTAACATCCCTCTTCATGAACATGGAAACAAAATATGGAAGCGCATTAGCATACACTTCAATTTGAAACTCCTGAGTCAGTTTAGCTTCGGGTTGGAATTTATTCAATATAGTTGTGAAAATTTGATTGAAGTCTTTAACCTTCTCCTTTGAACTCATGGTGGCGGCGAACAATTCAGCCATAAAAGCTCCTGTAGTAGTTTCTTCTGCAAATTTATCTAGAAAATCCTTCTAAAACTTAGTCCAACTCATTATGGATCCTACAGGTAAGTTAAAATACCATGTAGAGGATGAGTTCTCAAAAGTGTAGGGGAAAATCCTGCATACTACATCTTCATGTTGAACATTCATAAGTCTGATCGCTAGTATGAATTTCTTGATATGATCTTCAGGTAACCCTGAGGTTTTGGGGTCGAACTTAGGAAGTAACTTCTCTGTATGTCGAGGAAGGTTATGGACTCATCCTGGGATGGCCAGAGCATCTCTGGCCAACCAAGGTTGGTTGTTTTGAGATGGGTTTTCCCTTTCTTCATCATGGTTAGTATTGTCTTCCATATCTTCGGATTCTGAATTAAACTCTTCCTCTTTTGAAAGATCGTCTGGCTCAGAGATGTTGTCGGTTGTCATTTCAGGGATCAGGTTAAGAGGTTGTTCGATTTTGGTGAGAGAAAAATCTATTAGGTCTTCAACTGTGTGCACAAAAACCTTATTGGGAGTATTTACCACTAGTCTTCTTACTTGTTTTATTAGAGGAAGTATCATAGCTAATGACAACGCACTGATCTATCTGGCATATGCTCTTATGATTCTTTTGAATTGATTTAATTCCTCGTGAGGGAGAATGTAAGGTATGTCAAGGAACAAGCGTTCTTCCTCAGGTTGGGGTGGGTTACTCATTTCAGGAGTACTTAGTGTGTGTGGGTTGTCTTGGGGTTGACTAGCCATGTATGTGGGATGTTTTGAATCTACAGGTTGTCTGAAATATTATGTGAAATATGTATTCAACCATTCATTCTTCAGGCCCTCCTTCTAGCTCCAATTTTGTTGATGGGTCCTAGATCCCTTTACTCAACAGTAGGAACCAAACCTTCCACCGAGGCCCAATTAGACTCTGCAGCGTTTAATACTAGAATGGTTCTCCATATCTTGCGATCCAGCCAGTTTATTGATGGGCTTTATGTTTTATTACGAAGGCGTCTCCTTCATTTGGGACTTTCTCTTTTTTGTATTTTCTCTTAGGTGGGACCGGTATAAGATGTAAGCCGGTATAAACCAACTTGGCAACAAAACATGATTCATTTTAACTACTGGAGAAGAGGCTGATCTTGGGATAACCCGCTACTCAAGCATTGTTGTGGGGTATTCTACCCTACGGACTAATAAGCTAGGGCTCTAAGCTCATACGCAGATCATGACCCTTAAGATTTAACTTTTAACCTTCTACCCAAAATTTCAACCCCTTTTCTCAGGCAAACACGGGAAGAATAAACCAACCTTTTTCCGACGGTTGAAGTAGATCCTTTGTTGAGTAGTTGTCTCCTTGCTGCTGCTTCTCCTTCCACAAAGCTTCCTGCAATCACGACAATACTATGCATGCAAGCTACTGATCTACTAGGGGGTTAGAAATAAAACATAAATCAAATAACATAGATGAGATTCATGTATGCGGGACGGGAAAAGTATCTTTTTCATTAACTTCAATATGAACCAACTTACATTAATTTCTGAGGCCGGTCACCGTTCCACGATCCTGATCCTGGGCTCTTCCTCTTCTCTTTTTGTCCTCCAACTGCTGCTTCTTGAGTTTCTCCTAAAGCTTGAGGCAAGGCTAAAGGGTTGGGACAAAACTGGCTTGGAAATTTGGCAGAGTTCCTTTGCTATGATTTTTTCCTTCCTTGAATAGTACCCCTACCCCTCCTTTTATAGGCTAGAAGGAGTTAGGGTTTTTGGCGAACTCTCGGCCATGCATGGCTCGGAGTTCCAGTTAACTGAAAAAAAGCCTCGTGTCCTGGCGGAAACTTTCCTGATTTTTTGCTTTGTTAGGTACCCGCGGGATGTTTTGGGTTAGCCCGCGGATGCCCGCGTGCAGTAAAAGGACAGCAAGCGGTTTCCCGCGCCCAGTGAGAAGTTAGGGCACGGGTTGCTTGTTTTAAGTGGTTTTTTGAGTATTTGTTCGGCATGGCTTTGGCTAGGAAGAGGCATGAGTTGGCCTGATGCCAGGTAAGCAAGGGTAGTGCAGTTTAGGGTTATAACAGATGCCCCCTAATGTGTGAGGTCAGAAGAGCATCTGATGGCCGAAATACATTACCAATTCTTTACCAATCTGTACTGATATGCTGAATAAGTGAGCCCAGGAATCAGGAATCGGGAAGTGCC
>ML803899.1:93582-103804 GCA_009831015.1 Picea engelmannii
TATCATAAATAGCTTATCAAATGTTCAAGAGATAACTCAACCAATACAGAAAATCCTCCTCCAAGAGATGCGCCACCCTTCTTCTCCTCTAACCAACTTGAAATTGCAGCTTGCCTCATAAGAGAATGAGCAAGTGAAGTGTGAGATAGAAGTGAGGCGCTAGCCTCTTATTTATACTAATCTGGCACGTGTGAAGAGTCACCATTCTGGTAGGGTCGACCTCTCATACTGGGTGGGTAAATCCACCTTTAATTAAATCTGGTTGGGGCCGACCTTTCATTATAACTGTTGGGGCCGACTTCTTATTCTTTACATTATAATTGTCCGATGACCAATTTGCAAAAGGGGATTTGGTCCTTATACAATTACGGACTTGATTAATCCTCAATGGGGATTAATCTAATAATAAAAATAATAATAATGACATGATTAAATCCACAATGGGGATTTAATCCAATAACAAAAATAATAAGAATGCTCTTCACAGTTACATTATTTCAACAGTCTGGACCACATTGGAAGGACTATTCGTCAAGAAGGATGCAATGAGAGTGCATCAACTGGAGAATGAACTCATATCTTGAAGTCCAATTCATTTCAGAAACCTAAAAGAATTATTCACCAAGTTCAAATCCCTCATCGTTGAACTTAATGCATGTGGAGTCATGAAAGGGGAAGAACAACTCATCCTTTCAATTCTCTCGAAACTAGGCCCTGAATATTTTGTATTTGTGTCGTCTTTTCAAGCATCTAAATTGACTTAGGAAAAATGGAAAATGCGTCCATTGAATGATTTCATTTCAGAATTGAATCAATATCAATATAATTTAGTCCAAATGGGTTCCATCAAGCATTCCAACAACCAAGCACTTGCGGCTACTGATGCTCCAAAGAGCAGTGGAAAAGACAAGGAAAAAGGAATGGGCAAATTTCCTAGATCGAAGAAGGAGAGATTCGCACAATCTTCAGAGAACTCTTCTGAGCCGAAGGGTAAGAATAAGAAGAAGGAAAGAACACTTTTCAGCTACTGTTCCAAAGGTTTTCATCCCAAAGAAAATTTCATGAGGAAGACTATCGATGAGATGGCTAAGCAATTGCAGCAGCACAATCTCATGGTGCCCGAAAATGCAAAGAAGAAAGATGATAAGAGAACAAGAGGGAGAGCATGAGATGGTCATGCTTTAATGGCTGTCACATCCACTCCATAATATTGGATTCTTGATTTAGGTCCATCAAACCATATGGCTGCATGAAAAGATGAATTTTCCTCCATCAAAGAAACCACCAGATCCCCAATTTACTTGGGAGATGCCACACCCACAAAGGTGTGCGGAGAAGGAATTGTTGATCTTGAAGGGGGATGCTTCAAAAATGTTCTTTATGTTCCCTCGCTGTCCTAAAGTATTCTCTCGATATATCAGATCACTCATTCTGTCTCTAGAAGAAAGGTGGAGTTCACTCCGGACTCCGCAGTGGTTACCGACATTTCCATAGGCTCACAGCTTGCACATGGAATTGCAGATCACGGTTCTCGTTTGTATTTCTTCTCCCACTTTGTTCCTAAATATATTAACACTGTATTTCTGTCACAATCTAATGATATCAACAGGTTATGGCATGAAATATTTGGCCATCTAAACTATAAGTACTTGCATCAACTCAGCAAGGAAAACATGGTAGAAGGATTGCCAACGATTAAATTCACAAGCGGTGTATGTCAAGGATGCATTCTTGGCAAGCATCTAGAGAAAAATTTTGACAAAGGGAAGGCACAAAGATCTTCTTCACCTCTTGGGATGATTCAAAGTGACATTACGGGCCCATTCCCGTAGCCTTCAATCAGTATACAACTACAACACACAGTGCCATATACACCACAACAAAATGGTGTTGCGGAGAGGAAAAACCGGTCCTTAAAAGAGATGGAAAATTGTATGCTACAGTTGAAATCATTAGCTCCCAAGATATGGGCTGAAGATATTAATTGTGTAGCATACATTCAGAACCGATTTCCTCACAAATCACTCAAAGGCACCACTCCTTTTGAATGTTGGACCGGTAAGAAACCGAAAGTGTCGCACTTTTGTATTTTTGGTTCACGAGCATGGGCTCACATTCCGACAGATAAGAGGAAGGATTTGGAGCCTCAAAGTTTTGAATGCATATTTGTTGGATATCTTGAAGGTGTCAAAGGATATATATTGCTGGACTCTCACACTGAAAAGTTCATTCTAGCTCGAAGGGTGAAGTTTGAAGAAGAATCACTGCATGATTTTTTAGAAGACCCTGTCGAGGAACCGCTTGTTGTCACTGATGAGGAGGAGTCAGAAACTTCTTTGATCACTTCAGAACAGCCATGAGAGAAACCTTTAAGGTCTGATATAGAGGATGAGGAGCAGGTCATGGCTGCTCCAACTTAGTTGCCAACTTGGGCAAAGAAAACCCTGCAAGATGCGGCTAAACTAGTCAGTGATCCTACGGATACAAGAAGGACTAGATCACAGTTTTTTGGGGCTCCTCAAGCCCTGGATGCGACAAAACCTTTGCTTCCCATAAATTTCTATATGTCACTTGGTTCAGATCCAAAGTCACACTCTGAGGTTGCATACATATTCACCAAGTCCTTTACTAAAAATAAATTTTCAGAACTGAGAGCTATGCTTGGAGTGGTGGAGACAACTGAGTAGGTCACTTTTGGCCACTCAACATTTTTTTCCTCTTTTGGGGGGGAGGGTTTTCCCATGAGGTTTTCCCTCTTTCCTCTTTTCATGAGGAATTCTTTTATGTAATGAGTACCTAAAATGGCCAAGTTGTCGGGACTCAATTTTTTTGTCATTACAATTAGGCTTAAGTGGGGGTGTTGGAGCATAATCCTAACTTACATTAGTTTATACCTAGATTAGACTCCTAGATCTTGGTTAGTACATTCATTTACACTTTATTTAACCTAATTTTGCCACATAGAGAAGAAGGGCGCCTCATCCCTAGATTTTAGGGAAAACTGCTAATTTTGGATCAAGACTCAACTCCCGGTTCTTAATTTTCTTGATTTATTCATGATTTATTCCAACACCCCCATGCAAAAAATTATCTATTATTAGGGAATGCGCACCTCCTCTTTGAGTGAGAGATTTATTCCTTAATTAATGATTATTTCCGTTACTATTATTATTAACTACTATTTCGGGTCAGTTAAGTGAGTTGGAACTGCTTCTCTTGTCAGTTAAGTGAGCTTAAGTGAGCTAATGTGCATCACTTAACTATTGTGGACATTAATGAGTGTGTGACATGTATCTTTAGTGGTCTAGGTCGAACTATGTGGTCGCCCTTAGCTTATGACACCTATTTTAGCTATTTCTAGCTTTTTTTGACTAGAATTTCTATGTTGGAAATTCTATATATTCACCTCCTCTCTTCTTTTTGAGTATGGTTGCTCATGTATATTCATTTTTTATTAATATAATTCTCTTATTTATGGAGCAAAAAATTTCTCTCATCTCTTGAATATCAGCAAATTGCATGTGTTCAATTTAACTAGAATTCTAGATCTATCGGGGTTTTTGCAGGAATTCTACATTATGTCGGTCACCTTCACTAGCTCTTCAACCCATAATGAATCTTGCTTGGTGTACTATTCGACTATGTCACACAAGTTGACGAAGTCGTCGAGGCTTTCGAACTCGGGGAGCCTGATATCCTTCATAGCCTTGTTAATTTTACCCCAGTGTTTCACACATTTGGCACATTCCTCTTGAATTTGTCGGTGCAGTTCCTTAGACATACTTGCCCAATATTCAACCGATTTCTTTATGCGATCCAAGCTATTTTTTCTCAACACCTGAATGTCGTGTTCTTCTTTACCTCAGCCCTATTGGACTGCACCATTGTATTCGATTCGCTCCACATATTTTTGCGCCTTTTCATACTACCGCTCCATATCCTTGAATGTCACGAGTGCCATGAGAGTATCTTCCTAGAGCTCAGCTATCTTTGCAGTGAAAAGGTGTCGCTCATTCATGAAATTTCTATAGGGCTCTTTGAACTCGCTCCTCAGGTACACCATGGCCTATGTGGTGTCATGATAGTACTTAGCTAGGTGGTGCAAATGTTCTAGTTCCTTCAGGGTAGAAGCCAGCTCCTTTTCATCCTGTTTAGCTCTGTCCAGGGTGGCATCTGAGATAGCCATCCCCACGCCGATAAGCTCAGATGTTTTGGCATTTTCTGTGTTTATCAATGTTTCCTCTATAGGGATGAGGATGGAGCAATCTAGAGTGATCCTCCTTTTATTAGTGGTTCTTTGGATGATGGCCTTCCTCTTCCGATCATAAGCTATAGCATGTATATCAGCTACCTTGTCCACAGGTTCAGAAATCTACTGATCACCCCATGTGAGTGTATTTCCAAAACTTCTGGTGGTGTATATTCTTTCAATATTGGGTTCTTGAACTTCCTCATTGTGCTCTGAAGGTCGGGCTTCTGTCTGGGACTCATTGGGGTTTTGAGTGCCAATTGAAATAGAGGTGTCAGGGATAGAATTGGTACTTACTTGTTCACCAGCTTTCGAAACATCGATTTCCTTCTGTAGTGCTCCGATCTCTTGCTCATCTGACCCCAGTTGTTTCTAGCTATCCGCTTGAGACTCTAGCACATTTGGCATTTTTGTGTCTAATACACTCTCGGCTTCCTTTTATTTCTATGGAACCTCTAGGATTCAGACCTCAGGGATAGGAGAAGATGTCTTCTCGGGTCCCTTTTCTTCTTTGATGTGGACAAGAGTCTCGAGAGATGCTTCTGGGCTCTCATCATCATCATAGACTTTAATTATCTCATGGAGGGGATCTAGTGCAATTGTTCCTATTGATACCCTAACTATTTTTGGTTGATTCACCGCACCTGTTGGCGATCCGGCTGGTGGCGTTTTGAATCCAAGGTTATCCAACATGTCAATTTCATCAATATCTATAAATTTAGGGCCACTTGTACCCACCTGGCCTCTGTCTAGGTTATTGACAGGGGATCCTATCATTTCTAATAAGTCTGGGACATTTTGTAGCTGATTAAGCACCTGCTGTGCCCGTTCTAACATGAGCAGTCCCTTTTCCTGCACATCCTGTACCAAATGGATATCTCTTCCTTGCGTTGGGGCTATCAAGGGGGCTTCTGCTGCTTCGGCAGCTTCGGATGCTATCCTTTCTTCTTTGGCCCTGAGGACCTCTTGAGTCGATTGTTCTAGGGCTGTTGCTTGCTCATCTAGGCTCATGGCCTTGAACCTGGTCACCTTAGGGTCAACTATCCTTTCCATCACCTCATCCTAGTCTTGAGCCTTTTTGGTGAAGATATAATCTTCAAACCTATCATGGGCATATGGCTAGCAGGATGATACTTGTGGTGCATGCTTTAGGACCAGACCCTCCAGGTCGTTCTTGCGAAAATGGCCAGTCTGGAACCGGAAGTCCAATTGGCTTAATCCTTCCTTCTTGTCTTGAGTGGTGTCTTTTACCATGTAGAAACCTATATGAAACCCATAATGTATGAATTCCCACTTCCTATCTTTTACCAGAGTAGCATTGTAACCTTGCAGGATGCTATGATAACATATTTCCCCTACTATTAGTTGATCAGGGACATACACATGTAACAGGTGTGGTGCTCTGGTGGCTCCAAAAACCCTGATGTAAGTATCGTGGTCATCCAAATACCAGTGGCCAACCTTTGATATCATCTTTTTGGCGGCATCTGACAGTCTTGGGCACTCTTTCTTGAACATCATAAAATGAATATGTGCGATAAATTGATCGCAGATCAGAGAGTAGGATCTCTTGTACATGTTCTCCCACAAGATGTCGAAATATACATGGACCAGGAGTTCTGAGGTGTGCCATCTCAAGTTCATTCCAGCAAAGGAATTTCTGGCACATATGACATCCAATAAATAAGAAACCATATAGAAGGATGGGGTTTCTCCCTCTTTCGGTGTTTGGGCCTATTGAATGCAAATGCTCAACTGCTTTGAAATGATGGCACCCTAGTTAAAGCCCCTCCCCAAAATGGCTACAGTGTAAGCTAGAGGCATCCATGCCTCTGAAAACCTAGAACAATCCTTCTCCCCATACAAACGACAAATGAGGGACATTAAGTATATATATGGTTCTCTTAAGTTGGTCGTTGGGTACCAGCCGGAGGTCCGATTGGTGAAATTTTTATCCTCTCTCCAACATGAAGACATCAACTTGATGGTGTCATGTTTCTCATAGAATATTATAACAAAATTGGTGTTCATTTGCTCCTCTGTTTCTCTTAGATTGTAGTAATTATGCACCTCCATTGGAAGGAAAACCCTGACACACTCGCCATTGTCGTCATTAATCAATCATCTTTGTGTGTCAGTGTGGTCGATGAGCCACTTAAGGAGTTATATGAAGGGGAATACTAGAGTTCTGCTCGCTACCATATGCAGGTATGACCTTTGGATATTCGAAAAAACTTCATCATCGAGCTTTATGCTATAGGGGTCGTTGTGCGGGGTATATTCGGGGAATTCTTCCCACTTGATCTTCTGGAAAAGTTCTCCCCAGTGTTGGAATACTGCCTTGGTCCTTATGCTCTCCTCTATGTCTCCAAAGGCCGAAGGCTGAATAAAAACCTTCTTAATGGATGTCTTGATGACGGGTACTGGTTTTGGAGTAAATTCCAGTTGTTTTACGATCACTGGGGAAGAACTTTCTCCCACATCTGGTTCCTTTAGCTTCGATGCTCTTGGAGATTTGCTGGTGGTTGGTTTTCTTCGAGGCATTATTCCTACAAATGAAAATCCTTTAGGGCTAGCCTACCAAGCAATATTGGATCAAAATGTATATTTGAAGTGAACACAGAAAATCCAGACTGGTACATAACTGTAACGCTTGCTAAACTCTGTAGTTTGATACTCATAGGGGGCTTGGAAGATTTTGAATTGCTCGTTTCGTTCTTCTTTGATTTCTGAGGCTCCTTTGTGTGCGGAATGATCTTGTTTAAAATGACTCAAGAGGATTTAACAGAAAATATCTTACCAGTCGTATCAACCAATTAATCTGGGTGATGAGTGAAATTCAAACAAATCTACCGCCGAATCTCTGCAATTTAATTCATCATGGGTTGAAGGCGGAGGCACAGAGGGTGTTTTGTTGTATCGGTAGGTTCAAATGGTCCTTTTGATTTGTGCACGAATTAGAAACTAATGCAAGTTTTGGAATTGATTATCTCTTTAAATGCGTCGAATCTAAACGTATCTAGCGTTAAAACGTCCCATCGTGTTGCTTTCCTAGTGGGGAAGTCGGGAATCAACAAGGTGCTACAGGAGTTTTTGTTGATGTTTGTTTGCGACAAACCTCCGATGCCAATCGATTTCACCACACTAGTTTGATGCAGCATAACTAGCTCAAGATAAAAACTAAATCGTAAGGCTACCCAATCTGGAAAGGATACATGGCAGATGAGGACAGGTGGTTTGATCACGTACATCAATCGGAGTCGGGGTTTCAACAAGATGTGTGTGTTAAAATAACACTAGGATTGCCGATGCTGAAAAGGTATCGGGGATTGACGATAGTGGATAAACTTATGATGTTTTCTACAGACTAGATATCTCACAAACTCATTGATGCCGAAATTCTTCAGGGATCGTCTATCGACAATTTTTTTATTTCTTCGCTAACGTTTACTCCCTTTTCCTTTCGCCGATTCCCGAACGAGATCGGCTATCGGCGATATCCTTTTGTAATGTTCATCATGAAAGAGAGATTCCTTTCGTAGATTCCGAAATGCTTCAGGGATCGACAACTTCAGTTTTATGAATGATTCTTTTACACATCTTAGTTCCTTCCGATGCCAAATTTTGGGCGCATCGGGTGAAAGATTTTGGTTGTTTGATTCCTTATTTGAGTGTTAAGATTCTTCAATTTCTTGGGGTTTTCATGAGTTATACAAACTTGAAAAGTCAGAAAAAACATTTCTCGGAAGAAAAAGATGAACTCAAACAGTGCAAATATTAAGTGGTACCCAAAAAGTGAAAAATTGACAAAGACTTTTTAGGGTGTGTTGAGTGCTCAACATGTTGATATACATTGGAGCAGATATATGGGGATAGCTCCTGGTCATCCAGGCTAGCCCTCCGACCAAGGTGCATATCTAGGATCTATGACCAAGGGCCAACTGTTCAGCGAGTGGAGTTCAGGGGTGTGGGCACATGGCCACACATGCGACCAAAGGGCTGAAGTATGGGGGCTAACGACCAAGGGCGCACTAGCCCATGGACACCTGGAGAACGCACATATGACCGAGGGCTTGAAAGAAAAGGGGATGCACCCAATTTATGCCAAAAGTGGGTTTTCAACCTTATTAAATGATTTTTTAATTGATTTTTCAGTAGTTTTGAGAGATTTTAGCCAATATTGGGGGATCTAGAGCCCTTTTTTAGGCCAGATCTTGGGGGGAAGTTCGGAGTTTGTTACCAACTTCAAGCCTATATAAACCAAAGGTTCTTGGTAGCTAAAGGGAGTTTTAGAATAGGAAAATTTTGAAGAATTGAAAAGCCAAAGCCATTTTTATGTAGGGAAGCCATTGAGGAGAGCACCTTTGCGAGCCATTTCTGGGATCTTCGTTCATTCATTTTCAGTGTCGTCAGTTGTGATGGGTTCTTGAGATTGAGTAGAACAAGCCATATCATTTTTTAATCCATTTTTCACTTTTATGATGTATTTTTGAAGCTTTGAACATAAATAAGAAAGCCTCACCCACTGAGACAAAGGCCCAGAGACGTAGGCGAGATTGCCGAACTCCGTTACCAACTTTTTCTGTTATGGTTTGCTGATTATTATTATTATTTACAGATATGTATATTTCATTATGGCTACCATGTTTCATCATGACTGGTCAATAACCTTTTGGAGGACCAAAAGGTCTTTAGTGGGAAGGCGTGATCCATAATAGATCCAGGAACCAAAATGGGTCCAGGAAGGCCTAAAAATCAAAGTTATCATAGTGGATTCAAAACAGATGTGTGTGTAGGCCTCATCAATATGAACTCAATGCAACTTGAACAGGCTCAAGCAGACATTGTATTCGAAAGATATCGTGATCTGTTCGTTTTGCCAAACAGGAAAAATTTGTTGACTGTAGAGTTCGTACAGTGATGACGGTACAGGCTGTAAGGCCGTACAGGTGACGTGGAAGTGATGCTGGCTGGACTGGTAGGCTGACAGAGTAGACACATATGTAGACAAGTGGTCAAATGTTTGGTTGACATGTATCCTCATCCTTGGCGAATGGTATGGTGCCACGTGGCCTAGTCTTGGGCTGCCACATGGCACCCCTTAATTGGACAGTTTAGGAAAAATTGGTATGGACTCCTGGGGAGTCAAACCTGTGACCTCCAGTCTGGGTAGCGAGTGTTTTGGCAGGGCCAGGCTACCAGCCTGCCCATGGTATGACTTAACACTATATGTTTAAACATTATATTTAAACTTGCCATAAAGTTTGTTGGGTGGATTAAAGGGTTGGGGCCTAGCCCCAACCCCCAACGCAATCCATATGTCTCTACCATATAACCTGGTGCATATGTAAAGGAATTTTGCAATGAAGTTAGCTCTCGGTTCAACGCTACCCATATGACCATTACCACGTGATCATTGATATACATTGGAGCATATATATGGGGATAACACTCGATCGGTCGGGCTAGCCCACCGACCAAGGTGCATATCTAGGAGCTATGACCAAGGGCAAACTATTCAGCATGTGGAGTTCAGGGGTGTTTAGTTCCAATTGATGATGTCAATCAGAGTTCATTTAATGTCAACCCGGGAAGGTAAACTTAGAAGCGCTACCTAAAATATATAGATCTAGAAATATTCAACTACCTAAAGGAGGGTTTGATGTAGCAGGAGCCAATACTCTTTTACAATAGATTGTACTTTGGTTCCTTCTCACGAGGGTTTGATGTAGCAGGAGCCAATACTTTTTTACAAGAGATTTTACTTTGGTTCCTTCTCACTTAAACACCTCTGCAATTTAAAAAAATCTACCTACTAAAAACAGAGTGATTATGTTTGCCTGAGATTCTAATCCCCTTACAAGGACTCAACTCACAGAATCTCTTACACACATTAAAATCTATTATCTAATTCCTAAGATTCGTTGGAAACTCCAGTCCCCTTACAAGGACTCAACTCACAAAGTCTCGTTC